>JAFVLL020017689.1:0-36338 GCA_021397915.2 Tor tambroides | reverse complement strand
GAACAGATTAGTTGATGGCAATTTAATTCTGCGACAGTTATTACTGTCAGCCGATATGAATAATTGTAATTAATCATAATTAATTGTAATTATTTGTATATAATTCCCTTTTAAGCTAAATTTGCTACAATTCACTACTTGTGGAAAATGAGCATCCGATGACTCCTTTAAGGTTGAATATCAATTACAAATATAATTTACATTCAATTTCAATTTATTGTAATTCTGCTTCCTTACATTCAAATGGCAAATCTGCAAACTTTTTATAACCTCACTTCAAATTCAGGAATTCAGGAACTGAATTGGAATTTTACAGGTGTTCTCAATTCTAAATGGCACACAAACCTGTTGACTGCATTTTTGGACTTCACTGGAACAGAGATGCGGAGCACTCGTCTGGGACAGCTATGTGCGGCTCAGCCTCCACCACTGACTAAAGGGAAAGAGAAAAAGAGCATTGTTACAGACTTCAAAGTTTATCAACGACTTGTAAGGCAAGGATTCACGGCAAAATAATCTCAGATATCTTACTACAGCCACCACCTTCAGCAAAGATGAAAAGAGATCACATAAATCACAGATCTTCAGGGAAGCTGAGATAATAGACAAGCTTACAACCTCTTGTTGACAGTATTTCAAAACAAAAGCGAATCTGTAGTGTACAGAAGCAGAATTCTTGTTAGGTCAGCAAAACAAGTCAAAGCATTCTTGCTTATGTATGCAAATTACTTTAACATTTACGAAGCAAAAATGCACTGAACGGTTCACATTTTCCAACTTGCTCGTAAAGTGTTTTGTGCTGTCCACATTAAGAGCGACCCCCCAATAGTGCTCTTACCCTCAGTCTAAAATTATATTCAGCTAACAGAGTTGATTATTTTCAGTGTTCCTGGTTGTTATGGTTTGGATTTGATCCTGCTCCATTAGCAGGTGATTACCAGGTGAGTGCATTAATAAAACAGACACAGCATACGGAAAAAAAGACAGAGGTAAAAACAGCAGCAGTCTGTTTATCTTTCCTGTTCAGTCCCTCTGATCATCTCCCTCAGAGTGCATTAATTACTCCAGAATAGGAATTAATTTTAAGGAATTAAGTATAATACGGCTTAATTCCACTGATCGTGAGAGCTGTGTGTGCATTACAGCACAAGCAGATCTTACCATCCTTCCTGTCTCATTTATTTCCTTCTGTTCCCTCCATAGCATTCTATTGTTACACATAATGTATTCTATTTCATTCCATTATACAGAGTGCCATTCCTAGCCATTTACTTCCATTCATTTTCATTCTGTTCTATTCCATTCCATCGGTGAAAGCTGATATCTCATTGCTGCCATTGTGGCTGGTAACTGCATCCAACATCCTGATTGGATTGAAGGTGGGAGTGAACATTGGCAGGACCCCAAAGTCTGGTGGCCCTGTGTTTGGCCACCCTCTCAGGTTCACACACACCCACAAAGGCTGTCCTTTAAGGGCGACGGAAGAGTTCGAACAAGCACAGGTCTGCCATTCCCAGTGGGTAATTATTGCTTGCTGCAAGCCTACAGACATGTACTGAATGTTATCTCAAGACCACTTTTAAGTCGCTATTATTCGCTTTCTCTCTTCCTTTCAGGGGCATCTTTCTCAGGGTCCTCTGTGTCTTTCGCACACAATCAGTTCTTCATTATCCCGGGTCAGACTCAATAAATGGTCTACCTTCAATAAAGAGACTGAAAAAGAGGGTGAGACAGCTGCTTTACTGCTGTGAAGGATATCTGATGAAATGGGTTATAACTGAATTAGTGAATGAACCAACAGTTTTCATTTAATCAAATTCATAAATTCACAAAAAATCATGACTGGCTCCCGTGGTAGATAAGGACAGACTCTAGAGTCATGCATGCAGAAATCCAGTGAAAATTGTGAAAACTGAAACATTCAGTTACTAGTTTCTCACACAAAACAGAATTTCTACAGCTTATGTCTTCTTAGACAAGAGCTCTACTGCTTTCTGCAACAGTCCTCCAAACCCTCGATGGAAAAATGACACTTAGTCCTCCATTTGCTAAACCACATGGACCATTGCAGATAATTACAAAGTGTTCAAGGCCCCTTGAGACATACTCTAAGAAGACTGTGGAAGCTGTCTGCATTAGTCAGGTCTCCATCATGAAGAGCAGACCAAAAGACTGACCTTGAATAATGGCCACGACACCATTAGTGCACCATTATAAATCTCTAACTGTCAGCAGCCAGCCTCTTTATCTTGGTTATGTGCAATAAAGTCAAAAAGTCTATAATTAGCCTGGCCAAGGTCCCATTAATTCCACTTTAAACTTTATGAACCACAATACATAGGCTAGCTTGTTTTGTCTTCTGTAATTCACTATATTAACTAAATAGTCATATAAACACCATTGCATTCAAATAAAATTACTGAAAACAATGTTTTGATCACACTGCCCACACCTAGATCTTTACAGGGTCTCATTTATTCTAATTTGGACTATATGAAGAATTAAGATCATGAACAGAAACACACGGACTGCAAAATACATTACCAAGAGTCAAGTAGTCAACATTCAACAGTCATAAATACTGACCTTAACACACAAGGAAAATGTGTAACAGACGTCTCACAGATGCAAACTGGGTAAATAATGTCTTGTGTTTTGATTAAAATACAGTTAACACTGGCTGGCAGCCTATCACATTGTTTATTACTTAGCAGAGCTGATGAAACTCGAGATTTGCACTAAAAAACAAATAATCAACACATAAGATGAAATCATCAGATGAAAGGAGTATTCAATGAAGCCCATCTGCATTAATGTTTACTCTAATTCACAGAGTAAATTAACAAACATCCTGCTCATTTTTCCGACTTTGAAGCATACCCTACTGCCACATAAAACTCCATACAATCTCCTACATATGAGCTACTGATAATGAAAACTGCACAAACACAGTTTTAGCCAGGCCCGGCTCCAGAATTAAATACTGAGGGTGCTTCATGGTGTGCTCTAGCCTCAATGCATATAAATTTTCACATATACTTTTGTCCCATCCATTGCGCTTTCAAGTGTGAATCCCCCACTAATATGCGGGTGTCATTCTCAAAACTTTGCAGCGTGTATGTGGCCGAAAAACAGAAGTTTTATACAAATTCTGAGTGGATTATATAAAGCCTAGAAAGTACACAAAGAGCACTCCCTTTATAATCACTAAAAAGCTGTCCTCTTTCTTAGTTCTTCACGATCTCATTACGTTTTGTTATAATGAGAGGATTCGCGAGCTGCAAAATTCAGCAATGGACAAAAACTTAAGCGGTGAGTGGATTCTAATATAAACGCCTCTGGTTGGCATTTAAGAAATCAGCAGATAGGTATGTCTGTGATTGGGTACATTGCTCAACGCTGCAAAAACACAATGCAATTAAAAACCTTTTGAAGCTCTCCAGAGTGCAAACACAAATATGCACTGGATAGTTTGCCAGATCGGTTTCGCCAATAGGATAGTGAATAGAGAATATCTCGAGTTTTTCCCGTGGGTGCTCAGCCATTCTGTATTGGCACTTATGCACCATTAGTTTCATAAAAAATGCCTAAAAAATATTTTGGTTATACTGGCCACTCCTAGATCTTTATGTGGTTTCATTTCACCTCCACTGTGACAATCCATCCTCCATTATGATCTTAAAAGGCCAGATCCCCAGTCCCCTCACAGAGTGCATTAACATGGTCATTAATCAACTGACCTACGGTTCATCATCCATGCTGTAAAATAAAATTAGTTATGGCTTAGAGCTGTGAAAAGTTGACAAAACTTAGACTCAGAAGCATCTGGAGGCCAGCTTTCAAACACTCCCTGTTCACATCTTCACAAGAACACACAAACACACGCAAACACACACACACACACACACACACACACACAAATCTCTACAGACTGCACCCTGTAGTTAATTCCAGTGGGCACATAGAAGTTCTTATGCATCAGTCGCTTGGGATTGAAAACATCTGGCCAGGCTTTTTAAATGTTGTATTTTGAAACAGAGGCTAATTAAGATGCAAATCGTTAGAATAACTGGCCAGACTGCCAAATTATTGATTCATAAAAACAGTTATGCATTAGGTAAGTTGACAAGAGACCAATGTGTACTATGAGAGATATGAAACAAGCACAACTATGCAAGAAATTGGTAGGCAGGGACAACTGTCAATTATCTAATAATTTAATGAAGTTTTATCATTTTAAAAATCTGCATATATTTAGGAAACCAAAATCAACATTTGAGGATGCCAACACAAAAAAAGAAAGAAAAAGAAAGAAATATTTCTCTGTACTCTCATATCCCACCACCTGTCCAAACAGCGATTACTTGAGTATTATTTACTGAAAAAGCCCAGTGTTGCTGATAATCCGGTTCTAAGCTGAAAATCTGGCTGAGATGTATACGGCTGCTCTGCAATCAACCCATTCTTCAGGCTTTCCTTGTAACAGATCAAAAAAAAGCTCAATAGATTATCCTTTCTCCATGGATGAAGAGAAATATAGAGGAAATATGATCATAAAGTCTTATGTTTGTTGATATATAAGGCTTTAGAATGTCTGAGTACAGCATGTTTAGTGCGGTGAACATCTACAGTTATGGTGAAGAGTGTAATTTTTACATTACAAGCATCAATTGCGAAAGAGTGATTGTTTTCAAACAGGTTTCCCAAACACTTCCCCATCTTACCATTGGTTAAGCAAACTGATAGCCCCGGCCCAAACTCACACCACTGGTTGAGCCGATGTTGCTATGCTGGGCTGGTCGGGATGCGCAAACAAACGAAACAAGCAAAGTTTTGATAGTACCACAGTGTTTATGCTTCTTGGGGCATTCAACCTATAAATAGCTTGCTTATATCTGTATCTGCATATTAAGCTGGAGTAGGAAATAGTATTTTACATTGGAAAAAATCACTGACTTTCTGGAGTTTCTGAATACCCTGGTAACTCAATCAGTGCTAAAAGTTCCATCCTTTCATTGAGCAAAGGGTAAAGCTGCTGAATTTTTTAGCTAAAACCCATTTTCTGAGCCAAGCATTAGCAACAGATTTATGCTTATGCTGGCATGACTGCACATCCTCCAACAGCCCAGGCATCTTAAATGCAAACATTACTTACTGCAACTCGAAGAGCTTAGTGTGATTTTCCTCAGAATGATTTCATCTCACACTGATGCTGAGAGTCAGCGACTAGTCAATGAGAGGACGGGATGATCAAAGGAAGATGTTACGCAGAAAGCTTTCATACAACAGACCAAAAAATAAAAGATTTAAAAGCTTGCATTGCCCATCCCTTAAGCTTTAGATACATGAAATACAATATTTGAAGTTAATACCTATGTAGTCAAACATGCAGCCAACAATTCAAACTTGGTTCCAAAAGCATCATATGTACTACTTATTTATGATGCCTAAGAGACCTCATTTTTGGCCAAATCCCAAAGCAGTGTCTTTCAAGGATAAAGACTATTTTATAATGCATTGTAACAAGCTTAATGAAATAGTAAATATATTTAATAAATAACAAAACTATATAATTCAATAGCAAAAAGGCTGTGAGGGAAGTTTTGAAACAGACCATATGTTTCACTATCACAAGCAAGAAAATCTCATGAAACATCTTCAGGACATGCACATTTGTATGCAGGCCAAGACACAAAATCTGAAGCAATGCAATCAACTTCAATTCTGCCAAGGTCAAGAAAAGAGTTCAGCAACAGACAGCAAGTCTTCAACTCATACAGTACACTCTGCACACTGATAACAGGAAATTAAGAGTAAAGTGATGAACACACTGCAATAAAAGCCATAAAAGATAAATCAAGGAAAAACGTGAAGCATCACAGAGCTCAGGGAAAACAAGATATATTCTCTTTTATTATCTAATTTTGACTTTCTGTTGGAAAGCAAACTCTATTAGGAAGCGAATGGGAGTGTAGCCCTGTTTAAACTATACAGTACCTACACAGTACTATTAACATCAGTCTGGGCAACACAATTACAAGTGGCCAGCGCTAAATACAGGTGTAAACAGACTCAAAAACTCTTTTGTCAGTGCTGTAGCTTTATTACTTCAATTTCTTTTGAATGGATGGCAACTTAAATTTTGGTGTTTTAGACGAAACATATTGAAAACTACACATAGAATACCATTATTTATAATCTGTCCAACTGGTACAGTAAACAATATGAAATTAGGGTAAATATCAACCCAATTTAAAAACAATAAAAAAGAAAAATGGGCCTTGAATTCTATTTGTCCCAGATCTTGCAGAGACACATTATGAAGTTGTAGCTCGGTCTGTTCCACATTTGGCTACAGACAAACATGGATAAAGTTCAATATGACATCCAATGTGCACTCAGCAATTACAACCCCCAGGAAAAAGTAGATTGATTTCCTCTACTGGATTGTCGAACTCTGGTTTAGTTCCTTAACTTGACACTTTCAGGCCAGATTTACCAGATTTCTGAGTAGAACTGAATAATTCATTTTCTGAATAGTGGTTCAGTGCTGAACAGGCAAAAATCTCCAAAAAGAGCGACAGCAGTTGATCACAAATCAAAGTAAAATGTTGCAGTCTCATATTTAACCCTCTCTGCCTCTTTGGTCACGTCTGACTGAAAAATGATACATTTTGAAATTTTTTTTTGCTTCATCAGAATGAGATGAAACTTGGTGACTTTTGTCATATTAGCTATGTGAACACGCAAAAATAAATAAATAAATAAATACATAAAACATGGACCTGATTTGGACATGTTAAAGGGTTGAAAAGTAAAAAGTAACACATGGTCAAAAATACACAGAAATCTGAAAAAAAGGAAAAAGCTAATAAAATTGATATAAATATTGTGCAGTATCATAAAATCCCCCAAAATTCTAAATAATAATAATAATCAAAAAGTATTATTGAACAAAAAAGCGTTACATTTCAAGGCTTTGGTCACTTTTGACCATGAAAGTACCAAGTTTAACCCACAAATGCAGAGGCTCAGAGAGTTGATTAGTGATCAAAGTCTGAATTCTAATTGACTGCTTTAAATTAATTAAGTGGCCTTGATTAATTGAGTGTACCTGAGGCTGAGACAAAGCCTGACAAGTATTTAAACATGACATGAGACTGCGTGTCATAAACGTATGAAATGTAGATGACAGACAAATCTTTTTAAGATTAATTCTAATATGAAATACTGAAATCCTGAGGGAGGAAAAGAAGTATTGCAATAGTAATTTTTTGCATTCTTGTAAATACGCAGGTTTTAAATGGAAGCAATCTTAGATAAAAACAAAGTGTTCCCATTTGAAAACAGAGCACTATGTTTATGACAGAAAGTCTTAGAGTACATCACTGATCTAGTCATTGAAATGACGTGCAAACATCAAACATGTCCTAAAGGCTCTGTAAATCTGGCGCTTTGTGTCCGATAACAAGTCACGTGGAACTCAGCCTCTGATCAGAGGAGTTTCATACCTCCCAGATACACAAACTAATTAATCTCACACCCCACTGATCAAATAAAAAATAACAGCCCGGAGCACTGAATCTATGACGAACACAACAGATTAACACGACACAGCCTTGCAGCTGGTCAGTTATGTAAAAAAATAATATACTAAATTGCAATCTACTAATCTATTATGGAAACTGTAATATTCCAGAACAATATTGAAATTCACAGGGAACAAGCTCATGTAAGGCACTGACGTGTTTGTCCTCTTATGCAAACTAAAATCGCCCCCAGCTGTTTGAAGGTTCATGTCAGCTTCATTACTTCACTGCGTTTTATCTTTGCTGGTTTGGTTTGGCACTCCTTTAAAGCATGAAAAAGATCTCTTTAAACAATAGTCTGAATAGAAAATGCATTCCAGAAGTGACACATTAGCAGAAGGAGTTTGATTAAATTACAGATGTGTTTTAGCACTTAAAGGGCACTAGGAAGAAGTGGAGAAAGAAGCAGCTAGAGAGCCTGAACCATCTTACATTTCAGAAAAAAATAAATGCTAAATCAATGTTCTCACAGAATCTGGGAATATGTGGATGGTTGGAGGCTACGAGGAAGGCCACTCACTATAGCAACTGCATCTCAGCGACAGAATGAAGAGAATCATAAAACACTCACTGTGCTGCCAATTTGCAGAGACAGTAGCGAGTTATTAAACCTTGTTACAAGTCAAGCTCTACACAACCGCTCTCAAATTAGTTACAGACACACGCAAGACATTCAGACGCTTGTAAATGTGAAAGGACCCAATTGCTTTTGTAGTTGAGAACTCTCTCCGTTTGGAAGTTCTGTTTGATGTGCAAAACTGGCTCTTGAGAATATTTAACACCAATATTAGGGTCATGAGACACAACTCCTTCTTTAGAGTCCCTGATGATAAAGGAATTTCTTCAACACGAGCACTGGAGATCATGCAAAGCAGAACTGCTGTCAAAACACCGATCCTGTTATAGCAACAAAGACTTATATTATGTCATTATGAATCAACACATTTATATAACCACAACAGTGTATTTGAGTTATGGGTAGAGTTTCAGACAGTTCAAAGGACACAGAACAAAGGACATGTAGGTTTGCTTTGAAACATAAGTTTACATAAAACAGTGAAATATCTCTAAGCTCTGATATATGCTGATAGTTGGTGAACATGGTCATATATATAGTTGACCCAGCCATATTTTAAAATTAAATAATCTAATATACTAGATCAAGATTGGAGACCCTGTTTGGAACAACAGTTTTACATTATAAAAAACATCATCTTCAAAATACTTCAAAAAATTAATCAGCTGCTTCACCAAGCTTGTGAGTTTATCTAACACCATTATCCCCCTTAATATGATGATGTCAAATGTTATAGATGCAAACACTGCAATACATGCAAATGTTTTGAAAATGCCATTATATACCAGTTCTTTGGAACTATCTACAAAAATGGTTTCATGGGTCAATATGCTAACATTAGTTAGGCTAACTAACATGAACAAAGATTAATAAATACTGTAACAAACGTAATGCTCATTGCTGGTTAATGCAACTTAATAGTACAGTACATTAAATAACATTAACTAATAGGATCTTATTATAAAGTAACAACAGCAAAAAGGTTTTAATGGCTTGACAACGTCTAAAAAATGTATTATTTGTATGCAATGTATGTATCTGTAAAAAAATGTATACTATGGAATTTTTTTTTATTCCATTTGCTTTGTTAAAAAAATCAAAAGTAATACAAATTTAACATGCTAGATGGATATAACATGTGGGTAGTTGACAGAACATGTCAGTTACAGCAGTGTCCTGCAGTGTGACTTGCGATACTCCATCTAAAACAATTTTCAAAAATTTTGTATAAATATTATGCATACAGTTGTAATAACTCTAGTAAAGCAAAGGGTGATAAAATGAAGAACTTGTTACAATTTACAGTAGGCTATCTAAAATATGTACTCTAGCTATTTTTTTGGTTTTATGCTGAACTGCGATTTTCTCTGCAAATCAAAAACCAGACGCATAAGTTAACGGTGCAACATAGCAGACACATGAACTCCGCAGAGGCTGACTCCAATTCACTTTGCTCCCAAAACGTCTGGCGGCGTGATAAACTTGTATATTGACGGCTTACCTGGCTGTAAGGTCTTCTCAGCAACGTTGAACGGAGCAGGGCAGAAACTACGGAATCACTTGCACCGCACGCACCCGTTCGCATTCAAATGCTCTGTGTCTCTTCTGTGGTAATCGATCGAAGAACGGAGCGCCTGGGGGCGCACACAATGAACACGTCTGCGAATGACTGTCTGGTTGATTATTTGCTCAGTGATCAGCGTGCTTTTCCACGCCTCGCTGAGTTTTCCTATCCCAGTTATTCCCGATCACAGCTGCCGCAGAATCCGCACGCGCTGCCTTTTACATCGTCGCGCGCTCAGAGCCGCAAGCGCGCACGCACAGCGCGGCCGCATAGTACCTGCTACTCGCCTCCTCTTCTTCACAGGCGGTGAATCAGGTCAGAGAGGAGGCGTCCTGTTTTTTATAACATTGTCAAGAGACCTGTCTGTCTCTTCTCTCCTCGAGTATCCGGCGCGTGTCTCACATCCCCGCGGTTCACAGCAACAGCAGCATCCGCGCGTCAGATCGCGCTCCGCACAGCCCAACAGCACTGCCTAGAGTTCTACACAGACACAGCACGACACAAATTATTAAATAAATAAACCGAGATGATATGAGTAAACGCGACTGCTCGAACAGTACATTCTGCTCTCTTTTATTAAAACACTGTGGCACGAAATTAAAAATACTTTTTTTTGCCACAAATCAGTGGCCTAGGATGAGGAGCCCGGAAGGCAATCGGTTTTTGGTCTGATATAAAAAAAATCCATCACATTAATTTATTTAATAATAATTTTTAGACAAAGTTACAGCGCAGTGCTGCATTTTAGTAGGCCTACATCTAGACGGTCACTTCCTTTACAGTCAAAAATTTGTGTGACAGCAACTTGTCTTTTAAAAATCACATTTCCCATGTTACAAAAACAGCATTCTTCCATCTAAAAACTGCCAAGCTACAGAACATGTTACATGTTTCTGATGCAGAAAAGCTAGTTCATGCATTCATGACCTCTAGACTGGACTATTGTAATGCACTGCTAGGTGGTTGTCCTGCATCTTTAATAAACATGCTACAGATAGTCCAAAATGCAGCTGCTAGAGTCCTTACTAGGTCAAGAAAATATGATCATATTACCCCAACCTTACAGTCTCTACACTGGCTACCTATTAAGTTCCGTATCAGTTACAAAATATTACTACTTACTTTTAAGGTCTTTAATGGTTTAGCTCTTGCGTATCTAACTAATCTTCTCTCACACTACAATCCATCCCGCTCCCTAAGGTCACAAAAGTCTGGACTTCTGATAGTACCTAGGATAGCAAAGTCCACTAAAGGAGGTCAAGTTTTTTTCGCATTTGGCTCCCAAACTCTGGAATAACCTTCCTGATAACGTTCACGTTTCAGACACACTCTCTCTGCTTAAATCTAGATTAAAGACACATCTCTTTAGCCAAGCATTCACATAATATATACTGCTTCACGATGCCATAGAAGAGCCTTTTTGTCTAAATGGTTCCATAAAGAACCATTACCATCTGAAGAACCTTTCTGTTTCACAAAAGGTTCTTTGTGGCGAAAGGTTCTTCAGATTATAAAAAGGTAAGAAAGAGATGGTCCTTCAAAGAACCTTTGACTGAATGGCTCTTTGTGGAACCAAAAATGGTTCTTCTATGGCATCGCACCTTTATTTTTAAGAGTGTATCTCATAAACTTGTACTTCAGTTATATCTGATCAAACGCACATTATCATTCTTTTGCTTAGGTTGAACACATCATCTTTGCATAGTTGGAATAGCAGCTGCACTAATTTTTCTCTATTTGCTTCTCTGTTTCTGCCAAGGGATTGGTAACTAGGAATTACACAAGATTCAGTCTGGATCCAACACTTACAAAGATCTGAGATGACTGAACACCTGAGAAGAGACGATACCGACCCCTCAGAGGACCTCAGATGATGCCAACCTTGAAACAACATACAAAACTAACAAATTTTGCTGTAAGTTTGATCGCAACATATAATCATTACTGTTAAGAGTGTTCACCATCTGTTTGATTACATGTCATTAACTAACTGCATGATTTTTACTGTACATTTCTGCCATATGGTCATCAACTTGAGATAGTCACCACTGATAAGCTACTAATAAATATAATGTAGAAGTTTTCATTTTCTGTAAAGCTGCTTTGCAACAATTTGTATTGTGAAAACGCTATACAAATAAACATGAATTGAATTGAGTTTTTTTGTCTAGGTGCTATATTGCGAATTTTATAAAGTCATACAATATTCTAGGTCATCAATTTAATTGCACAGTTGCTACTTTGGTGCATTACAATTGTGCGTTACATGTATGGTTAATGTAGTCTATACACAGAGTTGGGCATAACTGATTACATGCAATATGGATTACATAATCAGATTCCAAAAATTAAGTACTTGTATTTAGATTAAAGTACATTTTAAAATACTTAATCAGACTAGTTACTTTTTTAACTGATTACATGATTACATATTATTCACACAATAGCAATAAATTATTAATAATTTATTGATTCTCCCTGATTTCTCTTTTTGATCTTTTAAATTTTCCTTTCTAAAATAGCCTACCACTTATACACTCAGAAAGTCTTCCAGTTTTGTGGAGATTCCCACAAAGACCAGTCACTAGTCAGGTGGCTACACAGCATTTGACCACTGAATTTACAAAAATCATATCAGGTTTTTCAACTTTGCATCAACTACTGATGAGTTTGAATTATCACTCAGTTACAATGTTACAAAATTACAATGTCTTTGGAAGGCTTTTGTCTTTCAAACACATTAAAATGCACAAATTCACATTATTTCTTATTTACATGCAATGCAGGTATTCCTCAAAATTTTTGTCATCTGAACTTCTTTCACCTAATACAGTATATTTACCTGAAGTAGCCTACCCTTGAGATTTTAAAATAAATATTTAATAATTATCACATTTGCATGTTCACACTTTTCTGACTTTGGTTAATGGCCACATGATATACAGGTAAACAAATAAAATATTTTTTTAGGAAGCATTTAATTTTGATTTACATTTTTAGGATTTCATTAATGATTAACATTTCATTAAACTCACAAACCCCCCTGCAGTACCTTTACAAACCCGTTTGGGAAACTTTGATGTAATGTAATATTTAATGCACTTTAAGTTGTAAATTACAACGAATGGAATATATTTTCTTAATCTTTGTATATTTATATCAGTGTGCCCTACAAGATTATCCAATTTAAATCAATGTGATAAACAAATTAGGTCAAAAGTATCGATAACTATGAACCTAGCCATTCTCGGCCTACTAACATGATGTCAGAAATCGTTCAATTTGAATCCTTTCAGTGAATCACTTGAACCAGTACACAGCTTCACAAAAAAGCTAAATTAAACCGCATCTCATTTGTGTTTGTTCGTTTAGAAGATGAATAATGTACTGCATAATAAATCTATAAAATGAGGCAACTCGCGGTGATCCAGGTTAACAACTCACCAAATCGTCGAACTTCTTAGGCGCGTTCGACTTGAAGCGGCGCTGCGCAGAATGATCAGTTTAGACATCAAAGTACCGCGAGAGCGATTCGAAAGCATAAGGATCCGTCTGCTCTATTATCGCACTCGCGGTACTTTGATGTCATACACTGATCATTCTGTGCAGCGCCGGAAAGTGAATCCGGAAATGAATAAATTAACATTTTATAGACCTATGTCCACAGCCATTTATGTATGACTGTATTATTTTAAGTTTTAGTTTATTTATTTATTTAGACGCAAATTTTATGTAGGCTATTTAGTAAAGTTCTATATGTGGAATTCTTTATTAATTTTTATAGCACAGAAACAAGAACAGTTTGTGTGTTTGTTTGTTTCCATACACATTTATTTATATATTTATTAGTGTGTGATTATGTGGAATTATTTAATTATTACTTTTACATGTTTGATCCTCCAGAACCAAGAACAGTCTATTTCAAAGCATGTTGACTTAATAGCAGAAATGTTATTCAACACACACACACACACACACACATTGGTAGCATGTTTATTTGATTCTCATATTCTGTCAAGATGTATATATTAAGGAGTTTAGTTTGGCATGAAACCAAAAGTTTATTAGATAATAAAAAATATTGATTTTGTCTGTTCACCCACCATGTACCTTCTACTTAATCCATCCATTCAGTCTAATATATATCAGCGCCTGATTGAGGATGCTTTAGCTCTATGAAAACTGTTCTCCCTGCCAGCTCATTGGAATGAATGAAACTTTATCCCTTCTGATCCAAGGCTGATCTCATCCTTCTGAAGACATTTCTCGCCCACAGACCCCCGACTCAAGTGGGAATACAGAGAGTTCATGCAGCACTTCATCTAAGCTCTATTCATGCCCTGCGCTGAATAAAGCTTCTGTCTGGTTGATCCATTTGCGTGTTGAACTGTATGTCTTGTTCTGTCTACTGAAAACCAGTTCTGACAGTAATGCATTTCATATGACAACAACCACGACTGTCATTTTTTACTTGAAATTAAATGTAAAACATCTTGTAAAGCAAAGAACTGAACTAATAATAGCGTTTCTCTTCTGTACCAGTTCTGTTTCATGATGTATCACCCAGTGACTGCTGAGCAGCTATTTCTTGTTCTAATGTGATGATTCATGCTGACCAGGCATTTTTGCTAAAAGCATCTTACTGCCAGCTGACCCTCTGTACAGCGTCAGGCCAGTAAAGTGCAGTATAGGATACAGGGCTATTTTGGAGCATAAATTATTCCACTGATAAAGCAAAGCACATTCTACGTGACGTCACAGTTTGGGAGGGAGGAAGGGTTAAAGGTTGGTTTCTTGTGGCTGTTGGGCCCCAAGTTACTGTCAAGTCTGATCAGTCTCCTCCACTTTAACTGGTTTAAAAAAAAAAGTGAACCCAACCTGGAGGCTAGAGATGGGGGCTCTCTACTCTTCTTTATTTGAAACATTCGTGCTGGACAGACAGAGACATTTTGCTCCCTCAAACCATGCTGAATGCAGTGTTACTGTGGAGTCACTGGTTTGCCCATCAAACATGTTCTGAATCGCTTGGGAAACATTTCTTATCAATGTTCATAAAAGGTCTTAATATGAGTATATAATTTTAAACAGGCATTTAAGTGAAAGTCATTTGATGAGGATAAATTTTGCACAACAAACTCACAAATATGAAAAATTAAACAGTTGATTTTTTTTTGCATTGTTACATTGGATGATTGAAGGTCAACTTTTATTTATGAAAAAAAAAAACCCTCAGCCAAATATTAAGTATTCTAAAAAACATTCATAAACCAAAGGTACAGGCTCTAGTTAATTAAAGTATGGAAGTCATGCAAACATCACATGAACAGACAGAATAAAAGCCCTATTATGCTGATTAAAAATGATGTTTCAGTATCATAGAGTTTCAGCAGGTCCACAGATACTTATCAAATTAAAGGGAAAATAAGAAAAACATTTTGGACACTATGGTGATAGCAACCAACATTGATTACAGCCAGAAAAGTCTGTTGGGATAAATTATTCATCTTGGCACTCGCAGAAAACGGTGGAAAAAAAATAGACAGTGAATTATTGAAGGCACATACAGAATTAATTAGCAGTCAGATGAATAAATAACGAGATTATTTTAAACTTTCGCCTTTAATCCACAAAGCCCTCAACAGAAACAGAAATATCCAGTAGGTGATTTCTATCAGGCAGGAGCACTCATATATGGGATCCGCTTTTATTAGGCAAATTATTCAGTGATGGCCATGGATTTATTCCATGAAGGATTGAAACCCAGTGTGTCAAGATTCCAGTCAGCACTTTCCTCTTTCCTCTCTTAAGACGTCGCTAAACTCCCTTGGGATTGAAGACATCAGTGAATACAGCAGTGACCTAAATGGTTTAGAAAATTGAGGGTGTTACAATCAGACCTTAAATTTGTTTACATGCAACATTTCTATTTCTTCTAGGTTCAGAAACACACTGAGCCTTGTTCACGCACATGAGCAGAATGAATGTCTGTGTAAATTACACGTAAAACCTTTCTAACAATGCGCTACATTCCGTTTAGTGCGACAATTTCCATAATATTTGATTTGCAAACGTCTTGCTCAGAAATTTGTTCTGCGTGAATAAGGTCCATTGACAGTCTGCCACACTTTTCTATGCCTCTTTATTTCAGCACATGAGTGTCTTTACTTGTCATGCTTCAAGTCCAAGTTCCCACTGTGCACATCATTTATAAAAATGGTCTCTGCAATTATTATTGACTGACTACGAGGTATTAGGGATGACTTAATAACTGCAGTAATTTCAGGCCTTGACCCTCAAGGGCACCAGTCATTTAAAACAAGGGCTATTATAGAAGAACAAACGCCATTAGATTGGCTCAAGAACCCAAAGAGGATTATATTAATAAAAGACATCCTACACCACTAAACCCATTTTAGTCCCTTTATTTATGAATTACCAATAGTATTCACAGTGTGTGTGTGTGAGAGAGAGAGAGAGAGAGAGAGAGAGAGAGAGAGAGAGATCATATGTGTAAATGTCTTTCTGAAGGATCATGTGACACTAAAGTTTGAAGTAATGATGCTGAGAATTCAGCTTTGCATCACAGGAATAAATTATATTACTAGATATATATATATCTATTTAAATAGAAGTTGTATTAATATTTCACAATATTACAAAATAAAATATAAATTCTCCTTTCAATTTCTTAATGGAAAAAAACAACAACATATAAGTTTAAGTGCAAATGAATATGATTGACGGTTTTGTGAACTGTTCCTTCTAGATTTTATCTTGTCTAACAATGAGATGTTTCAGGCTCAATTACAGTGAGAGAGCTGAAGCCTTTCTGAATTTACTGCAGGGAATCATGGGAACGTTGATGAGGTCCAGTGACAGCTCATATATTCACTGCACATACGCTCCACATCACAGCTCATTCTCAGGAATATAAAAACGTGATGAATTGAGTACAACATCTCACATTTAAATCAAGGCTGACAAATGCTAATCAATGCACTGATTTGTAGACATGCAGTCATGTGTGAAATGGGCCTGACATTTTCATGTTAGCTCAGCCTTTGACTCATCAACGTCTCATTTGTTGTTTAACGCTGTTCTGAGTAAAACCCTCATGAGCATAGCATTAGAAATTCCCTGTGAAGACTCAGACTTTCTCTGTCTCTTCAAAACGTCACCTGACGTTCAGCTGATGAGAATACCATGAAACAAGTAGATTAGAATTTGAAACCACAAATTAAAGTCTGCAGCAGTTTATACAATAATACAATGTAACATTTGACATTTACTTTGTTTAACTTCTTCGTATGAACAGTCAGATGTTCCTGCTTCCATTAAAACACAAGATCATTCTCAAATCATGCTGGAGAATGTGATCACAAACACTTATGGAGTTAATGTCCTCTTACTTTTAAAATCCTCCACCTCAGCAGACGGTCAAATGCGTGTCTTGTTTAAAGGGTGTGGAAACTTTATACATGTAATTTGAGTGATCGCATTTCCTGCCAGCACATCTTGATATGTGGCTTCTTAAATTACATGTATTACAAGTACATCGCATTTCACTTGGACCCTGTGACAGATCAGATCGAGACATTTAATCTCAGGCCAGTCCATTAAGAGGAACTCCTGGAGCTTTATATTACACATGGGAGTATGAGAGATATCGCACAAATATTTACATTTAGTCATTTAGCAGACGCTTTTATCCAAAGTGACTTACAAATGAGGACAATAAAAGCAATCAAAATCAACAAAAGAGCAATGATATGCAAGTGCTATGACAAGTCTCAGTTAGCTTACACCTAGTACACATAGCAAGCTTTTTTTTAATTATATAATAAACAAAAAGAAAACAGATAGAATTGAAAAAGAATAGAGTAAGCTAGTGATGGAGGCAATAGAATAGAATTAGAAATAGAGAGTGCTAGAGTTAGAGGGTCAAATAAAGATGGAAGAGATGTGTTTTTAGCCGATTCTTGAAGATGGCTAAGGACTCAGCTGCTGGGATTGAGTCGGGCAGGTCATTCCACCAGGAGGGAACATTTACTGAAAAGTCCGTGAAAGTGATTTTGTGCCTCTTTGGGATGGCACAATAAAGCGACGTTTACTTGCAGAATCCAAGCTTCCAGAGGGCACATAAGTCTGAGGTAATGAATTTAGGTAAAGGGGTGCAGAGCCAGTAGTGGTTTTTTAGGCAAACGTTAATGCCTTGAATTTTATGCGAGCAGCTATTGGTAGCCAGTGCAAATTGATAAACAGAGGTGTGACGTGCGTTCTTTTTGGCTCATTAAAAATTAATCTTGCTGCCGTGTTCTGGATTAATTGTAAAGGTTTGATAGAACTGGCTGGAAGACCTGCCAAGAGAGCATTGCAATAGTCCAGTCTGGACAGAACAAGAGCTTGAACAAGGAGTTGTGAAGCATGTTCCAAAAGAAAGGGCTGAATCCTCCTGATGTTGAATAAAGCAAATCTGCAGGACCGGGCAGTCCTATGTTTGATAAGTTTGAATTGAAAGAGAAAATGAAGCACCATTATCCAACATACTGTAATAGCTTTAAATAGTCCAAATATTAAAGCTGAAAATGGTTATGAAGTTCAAAATTTAAAACATACTCCAGTATAGTGACAGAAATTATTTACTATTGCAGACAGTACAGCGCTGTAAAATATAGTTGCATCATGCATGGCTAATCAATTTATTCACATAATGTATTTACTCTCATATTTTAACGGACTAAACTAGGTTGACATAAGCCTTTCTAGGGACCTTTTTGGCAGACATCAAGACACATTTGGGTGTGTGTGTTTTGGAAAAGGGAGAAATGAACCATGCACTCTTTATGACTTACCTATACATTCATTTTTTTTACAAGATGCTTCTTTCCAAAGCAGCTTCCAATCATACATTTAGTATGGTCATGGTTGTGATATACACCTCTGCAATCAACAAGGAACCTAATTTGAAAACCCAGACAAAGAAATGTTTGTTTAAATGTATTATTCACAGTTAATTTTGTCAAAAAGCATCATAGCAAACAAATAGTAACTCTAAAATTCATCCGCCCATGCAATCGCCCGCCAACAGCCTTTCAGACAGGCAAGTAAACTAACATTTTTTTTAGAGAAATTCAAATCTACTTTCAAATGTTAAAATTCAAATTAAAGACCTAATTCTGTAATCTTTTGAAATCAAAGTTCGTAGGTGCAACATACATCATACATGAGCCCCTGCCAAACCTTTTCTCACTTTTGAAGATTTTGTTAACATAAACTTTTAAATTTTAGAGTTTTATTCCATTATGGTGGGCAACGATTATTTTTGAGATGTGTAGCACTTAGAAGAAGCAGCTCACAGTGCCTATTCTGGGATGTGTGATTGGCTCATGGCTCATAGGGATGATGAGGTCAGTCCACTATCTGCACTGCAGACAGGAAATAAGGGCTTAAATCTCATTCAGCAAGCTATATGGGACGCCCATGGAGAGAAGCAGCAGCCAAGAGGAAAAAGATCCTCATAGGAAATGAAAATAAACTGTATGGGCTATTGAATAAACGCAAAACACCAAGCAGTTTTTTCTTCCTTCAGCAGGCTCCTGTGTTTTTATTCTGTTTTTATTGTGTTTTTAGTCAGATCAAGTCATCTGACATAGATGAGAAAAAGGATTACGTTTACATTACATGTACATTTTTAGCACATACTTTCAGGATTGCTGCATTGTGCAGAAGATAATCAGTGAAAATGGTAGGCCCTCAAGCACACCAAAAAGGTTTGCATCAAAAGCACTAGTAAAGAGAATGATGTTTTATGATTATATAAAAGGCAAAATACACAGGAGACCTCAGAAGTGTCACATCCATTCAAATGAAGTGACTTAAGAAAAGAGAGCAATGCTTGAAAAGCTTCACAGAGCCACAGTGTTTACAGTTATCACTGAAATACAAATAGCTTACATTCACACCATCTCAGGCTGTGTTTAAACAGCCAAATGAACTTTTAAAGATTTTCTACATTGATTTATATTTTGAACTAGGCATATATATTTACACATTGAATTAATGGAATACACATCTCAAATTAATGTTGATTTAGGAATCAGCAAAAGGAAGTACAGTATATCTTCTTTCAAATCAATGCTAATTCAAATACCCATATTAAATGGATTTGATTTATTTTGATTCAAACAAGTCATACATAATACAATGACAAGTTAACAATTTGGTAACAATAACATCTGTAATTTTGGAAAACATAATCGTAGCTTCAGGAAGTAATAAAAAGGATGTGGCATTAGTAAAAGCATTAAATAGCCAATATTAAATGTCATTTACAGCAGCCCTAGTTCATGTATAATACTTCATTATGCTGATTTAAATGCAACATTGATATTTGAAATGATGTGACTAATTGTCACAGGTCTACTGTGTCGGAGCGAGGAGAATGAAGACGCAGGAGATTCCACTTCACAATCTTTATTAATCCAAATAGCAGGGAACAGAGAGCAGGCAGGAACACACACATAGACCAAAGGATAGACGTATAACACCGGACAAGGGAACATGGGGCAGACAACACTTCACAAACATGGCTTAACCAGGGGTAACTGGCAAGACACAGCTGAAACATGAACAAACACACATGGTGAAACTAGGTCACGGAGAGAAAACACACAAAAAATGTCCAGATCCGTGACACTAATAAGTGTGTAGCTATGTTTAGATGTTAAAATCAAACATACAGCAAATCACAGCAATGTTTTCTATGCAAACACAGCTCGTGGCATAGAACAGAAGTGCAATTTAAAAGAGTATTTTTAACAGTACTATCTCTTCGAAAGCTGATAAGCAAGATGCTATTATTATAATACAGAATAAATAGAAAGTCCTTTGCTCTACTCTTGCACACTTAAGGCTATGAGGAATAAAGGATTGCATAAATGATTTCATTCATTTGCTGATTTCCTTTAACCAATGTCAGACCTGAGGTCAACGGGATCTATTGTTGTTGCTTCCTACACAAAGACAAAAAACACACAACTCGCTCTCTCATGAGACTGTGGCAAACAATAAATTCACTTACATTGTTATGCAGAGTGGGAGGAAAAACCGATCCAAAAATTACTCAGATACAATTAGCTGACTAGAGGCTAAAAATCAAAGATCTGCACTCAGCGAAAATCCTGTGAACGGTAGAGTCACACAAATATACACACTTTAGGCAAGCTCTATTTTTGGAGACCAGAGCCTGGTTTATAGTCTGTACACACACACACACACACACACACACACACACACACACACACACACACACACACACACACACACACAAAACCCAACACAAATGTTGTTAGCAGATTCATCACCACAGTAAGCAGAGACATCATAGCACTCTTTCATCCAAAGGTCACATCTGCGTGCTTACTGCTCACCAACTCACTCATCTCAACTGCCAACAAATGTAAATATTTTTCCCCCCAAATGCACTTGTGCGCTGGGTTGTGCAATGCAGCAGATGTGGGGAGAAAACAAGGTAACATTAAGCTAAATAAATACTCTAAATTCACTTATAGTAGGGATGATGTTTCTGAGATCCTATTTAGTCCATCCAGCGATGGTTGTGGTACCAAATTAAGCCCTTGACCTGTAATCCACCTCCAGTCACAAATAGTATCATGAAGGGACTGTTTTTTTTTTTATTCAAACGTTTTTATTTTTGATATATAAGGGTCACATTATGACTTGAAATCTTCTACCATCATTATACAATTATGCATCATTATACCATCATTATATATATTATAATGATATAAAACAATTTTTACATTTAATTGAATTTTTAGTAATTGTGTTTTGTGTTTGTATTTTATTAAATCTTTAAGATTTTGTTTTTTTAATTTAAAAATTAATTTTTCATTTTCAGTTTTAGATTTAGTTATCTTAGTACATCAAGTTAAACTAAATGAAATTCAGAAATGTTTACATCTGTGTAAAAATAACATTAATCATTTTCACCAGGACATAATTTTTAGTTACCTAAAAATAAAACCATAAAACATTTTTACATTTCAGTTAACATTTATTTTAAGTAACAAATATGCTTTTATGGTTTTAGTTTTAGTATAGTACATATTAACTAAAAAAAAATGTTAACTGAAATAATTTTCTTTCATAATAAATGTTAACTAAAACATAAATCATTTTTAAAAATATTTTATCTGAACTCAATTAACATTTATTTTAAGGAACTATTTTTTTTTATGGAGATAAAATATAAAATGTGTGAAGAAAAAGAGGGTATTTCAATCGTGAACATAACAACAACCTGTAATTTTCTCAAATTATACTAACATTATTAAAGTATTGATTGTGTCTATATAACCGCTATACAATTAACCCTAGCTAGACAAAAAGTCAACATTTGTACTCCAAAGATGTTAAAATATCATTTTTGCAGCAAAATGACACCAAACACAATTCATACACAATACAGTTTTAGATGTATTTCAAAAGACACTGCAGTCAATGATGTTGCATTTATATAGATTGTTGCACATTGTTAATAGACACATTAAGGAAGCTTGTTGTGAGTCAGTTTAAAATGCGCCACACCAATGGCGTCAACAGTCTGTCAGAGAGACTGAAGAAAGAGAAGAGAAGATCTCCTCCAGTGATGGATCTGAGAAGGACACAGACACAGACACACAAACGCTCTGGCACCAGACGGTAAGATAAGCCTAAAGGTGACTGAGCGAGTGGGTATTTTCAGCCATGCTTTATATCGCTGTCTGTGTCCTTTGAGCTGCTCTGATTCGTCCTTCTCATCATTTTCAGACACAGCTTCACTACACAAACACACAGAACTCCCCCTTCAGCGAACTCTAAGACAGGCACAAACACACAGACTGGCAGACCGCGTACACTCAGCTGTCAGCACTAACACAGCTGCCCCTTCACTGCCTGAAAGTAGTGAAAGTCTTGTTTGTTTAAACACTCATTCACTCATTCTATCATTTACTTGTAGTTTTATGTAACTGGTCTTAGCTGTTGCTGTCTTTCTTGATTAGCATCACAGAGGAAGTAGAGGCTTCTGTTTCATTACTCAAGAGGCCTAATGTTTCATTTGAATATCAGCTTTCTCATTTCCAAAAATCCAAAAATTAAAATACACACTAAATGAGAGAATTGCTGAGTTACAGGAAAACGCTGTAAAATGTACATTAAAACCTGTTAATTGGTTAACTGTAAGTTATTTTATCATGTATGATGAATAATTGTAAGTTGAACATTGTAATATATGTAATATTACAGTAAAATACCTTCAGATTTACGTTTTTTGCAAATAAAAACTTTAAATAACCATACAATTCACAAGGACCTTCCCAAAAGTTCTTGCATGACACATCGCATACTGTTTTCTTTGAATTGTTTTGTTTCTGCTTATTTTTGTTGTCAATAATGAACAACAGAATGTTTTGTGTTACATTTCATGCTATTTAGTTAATGTTCACTGCATTATTTTCATGTCATCTTGTTTGTTATCTTGATGGTGTTTCGTCTTTGTATGACCTTGTGCACCATCTATTTTGATCAACAGACAGGCCACTCAAAATGAACTTAAAATAAATTCATCGTGGTTTTCCGTTTTACCATCTTTATTATGGTGGTTATCAGCACATTTTAAGGTTTAGGTTTAAAAATGAGATGATAGTACAAGTAGATATCATTGGTATATATATATCTTATCACTTAATGAAATATTAGTTTATAAGTTGAAATATACTGGCACCAATATGCCATATAAGGCCTACATAATACCTGAAACAAATACATTGTCACTGTATTTTTACTATGATTTTCTGACATCCACAACCTGTTATTTATTTACCTTTTTTTATTACCGTTAAGTTAACACCATAGTTTTACTGTGTAGTAGGAATTTGAAGAGAAGTGTAAAATATCTCTTGAAATGAGTATCTTGGCACATATAGAGGAAGAGACTTGCGTGAATCCTGTAGGTTTTCTCTTATTAAAACACCTTATGAATCTGTGAATTTGTGAAGTTTGTTCAACTAATAGAAGAAAAATCATTATTTTTACATGCAGACAACTGCTGTCTAAATGTGCGTTCACATTTACTGTTGTTCATTGAATTTTTGCAGGCTTCGCAAAAGTCAGTCCACCTTATATGTTCCTGTAAGTGCGGCCGTGGCCATTTCTGTAAATTGAATGTGTCTAGTCCATAGATATGTATATAAATATGGTCTAGCTAGCCAGTGTCATCCGGTTCCAGTTATTTTTAGCTGTACGAAACAGCTCGTTTTGCTGCTTGATATTGGTCTGTCTTACCATATTATTTTAATGTACTTGTCATAAACTTAATTATGCACACCCTGGTTTGTAGTGCAAACCGTTTCACCGTTTACTGCACTGTTATTCTTCGCATTATTTCCCTACAGCGGCTAATGAACCGGAAGTCTCACACATTCACAGACAACAGCTTACTTCCATGTTGAAAAATAAATTTCGTGTGAAGATGCTGATTCAACACCAGGTTCAGTAGGTCACATGAATTCGCTGCATTGACCAGCTGAGAGCGTCTTGGTTTGAGACTGAGAGTGATTTCTGTATGAACTGTGCTTTATCACTATACTATTGACAATGGACCTTTTTTGCCCACAAAATTCTTCTAATGTGACCGCAAAAGAGAAAAAGTTGAGATATTACAACAGTATCAATAGAAGATCAGCACATGAGCTAAAACTGGACAACTGTGAAAGTAGTTACAGTTGCTATTTCACTGGAAGCCAATATTTACAGTTATGTAAAGACTAAAATGCAAGGGCTCAAATGCCTGTTTTCCATCTGAACCACGTGTGTGTGTGTGTGTGTGTGTGTGTGTGTGTGTGTGTGTGTGGAGGGAAAAAGAGGGACATGTGTCTTCATTTCCCTTTACGCCCGATTTCCTCTTTGACTGGATATGAACCCTCCCCAGCAGGGACAGTGAGTGTGATCTAACGCACCTGCGCTCTCCCACGCCAGGCAAGAGAAAGAGAAGGCCGATTCGACTGGGTTTCATTTGCAAAGGTATCCCACAGGTCAGCTAGGGGTCAGCCAGAGGTGACCGAAAGGTCAGCCAAGCCCTTGGGTATCTCTCCAAAGACCTGCACTTCTCCCACAGCTCCTCTCTCATTGCATTCGGCCCTGTCAGGTCACAAAGTCCCAACGCCACACAGATCCAAAGCCCCACATACTCCTTTCCAGTCCCTAAAACACTAACATAGACATCCTCTCTATTGCAGACTTACACACACACACACACACACATACACACACACACACACACACACAAATATCCCTGTCCTCTGCTTGCACACACTGTGCTATTTCAGTGGCGCTAACAGCAGTGTAGTACTCTCCCACTGAGGCACTGCTCTGTCACAGGCTGCCATGTATTGATCTGCTGCTGGCTATAAATGAGCCGCTGTGGTGGCATCCAGCCTGCTTTCGCACTGACGGAAGGTATTGATCTGGCATCTGAACTGCAGTCTCAACTGACTTCTATTAGTGCTTCCTCTTTCCAGTCAGACAGTGCACAGAGACAGGAAATGCAATTGATCTAGAGGAAGAAATCACTAGAAGTCATATTTAACTTACACAACCCCTATCAAGCTTTGCAATGTGATGACATATATGCACATTTTAATCTGTTTAAATTTCTTTTTTCCCAATAATAATATCTAATTATTTTAAATAACTAATTACAATATTACATAACTAAAATTTATACAGTTACTGCATGTTTGTGACAAATGAATGGCTTTGACATCAGTAGTTAATTGTGCTGCGATGACATCTAGTGGTGAAAGAGCAGAACTACACGTCTTAATATGAAATAGCACAATACACAAGAAAAACTAATGTGAAATTGACAAACTCAAAACCTTTTATTTTAGTAAGACATTTGCACTTAAAACGGCCAGTCATGACAAAAAATGACATTTTAAATATAGATTAAAAAAAATGTAATCTCCATAGACAGTTTATAATGGAAAACAACTTTTTGCATGATTCTGTAGTATCATTAAAAACAAAACAAATAAGTATTTATTCTGAGATAACACACAAAGACGACATACTGTATGACAAATATGCATATGTTAAAAAATAACAGTAAAAATAAAAATATTTATACAATATAATCAGTACTTCAGTGGATACTACTATTTATGATTTATCTGTTATTTGTTACAATAGTGTGCATAGTAAACTATTTTATTTCTTAATATGCATTTTGATATGAAGGTTGGTTTTTTAAAAACATAATCTTTTTTCTTCTTTTTACTCTAAATTGAAAGTAAAAGAGTAAATACCAAATGAATAACATAAAAAAATAGTAAACATGAATTTTAGTACAATCTCTGTCAATGAATAGGCCTTACATGTGACATCAGAAAGTGCTTACTAATAAGGACACACATTTTTACTTACAACCTTTAGCCTTTTCCTCATTTTTCCCGTACACTTAGGCAAAGTGTTTTCAAATATGTGCCACAGTTCAAGTTTACAAAGTAGAGGGCATAACATGCATGAGTCATAAGCAGCTGTATCTGTGGACTTCAATTCATGTAACCTTGCTCCTCTGTGAACACAAAGCTCCCTGGATTTCTTTCTTTTTCTATGAGCTATAGAATCTGACTGTGCTAAAGCCTGTGAGAGGGAATGTTGTTGTACCCATAACAAATTGATGCTGACATATGAAAACTTTGTGGAAGAGTTTCATGGAAATGCTGACATTTTGCACAGGCATTTGTCAGTGCAGCGGCATCAGTTTTTAAATTCTGAAATGATGTTTTGTAAAATCAAGTTCAACATCAACATTTAAATGTTTCATTAGTCTTTCAGGTCAGTGTATCAAAAGATATATTCCATCAAAGTTCAAGCTCAATGCTTAATTATTTTAAAGTTTAAATAACGGAAAAACCAAAGTCTTGTCATTTCTCTCTCATTATCATACATCATACATTATCATATATTTTACATTTCTTTCCTTAAAGAAAAATATGAATAGAATCTCTCATTTCTGACATTAAGTTACATTTTTTTTAAAAAACTGTCACATAATCAAAAACAATACATGTAAAAAAGTAATTCAATGAGAAAAAAAATTTCATCAATATTAATGCCATATTGTAATTCTGGGCCCTTTTTGATGTTTGTACTTTTTGGTATTAATCTCAAATATAATAAACAGAATATAAATACTAATAAAAACATAAAATGATACGTTTTACAGTCTAAGCAAAGCTACTTTGTACTTCTAATGAGTAAACATACCGAGAACCCTCACGCAGGTGTCTAAGCAGCAGCAAACAGCGCAATGGACTCGCCAGATGGTTTCTGCGAAACAGACTCCAGATCTACAGTTGGGGTTATGGACTTTTTCAACCTCTGCGACAGAGATAAAGAGAGGCACTGGGTTCATTTTGACAGGGAGAAACAAAACAAATGCTGATATAGAGAGTGTTTGTGCACCATACATACCTGCAGCAGAGACCCTTCTGTGGTCCAAAGCTCATGTAGAGCCCCCAGTGGAATCCAGATGATGGAGACGAGAGAAATGAACCAGCCCACCACCTCGGCCCACAGCGG
The DNA here is from genome assembly GCA_021397915.2 of Tor tambroides. Taxonomy (NCBI): domain Eukaryota; kingdom Metazoa; phylum Chordata; class Actinopteri; order Cypriniformes; family Cyprinidae; genus Tor; species Tor tambroides. The sequence continues at coordinate 8,959 of JAFVLL020017689.1, read as the reverse complement.
GTACGTGTAGGACTTACCGTATCGAGCTGGAGTATACTGAACAATACTGGAGATCAGAATACCCTGCAGAGAGAGACAGGAAACGGGACATTATTATCCATTCAGAGCAAAGCATTACATCCCATCTGACCTTTCAGATCTGCACTTGCACAGATTGAGAAAGTGATTTTAAAGTGATAGTTCACCCAAAAATGAAAATTCTGTCATTAATTACTCACCCTCATGTCGTTCCACACCCATAAGACCTTCAATCATCTTCAGAACACAAATTAAGATATTTTTGATGAAATCGGAGAGCTCTCAAACCCTCCATAGACAGCAACGTTCAGCAATGTTCCCAGGTCCAGAAACGTAGTAAATACATCAGTAAAACAGTCGATGTGACATCAGTGGCTCAACTTCAGTTTTGTAATGCTACTAGAATTTTGTGCAAAGAAAACAAAAAATAACAATTTACTCAACCATTCTTCTCCCACGAGTTACGTCTTCCGCCATTTTGGAGAGTACCTAAGAATGCATTTGAAGTAATCAGCGTTGTTTACGTTCGGGGGGAAAGCGCGCGCATGAACTTAATCTGCATAATAAGCGTTGTTGACGCTTAGGCGAAAGCGTGCGCATGCATTGTGATATTCTCTAAAATGGCGGACGACGTAACTCGTGGGAGAAGAATGGTTGAGTAAATTGTTATTTTTGTTTTCTTTGCGCAAAAAAAAGTATTCTCGTAGCGTCGCAAAACTGAAGTTGAGCCACTGATGTCACATGGACTGTTTTACCGATGTATTTACTACGTTTCTGGACCTGGGAACATTTCAGTTGCATTGCTGTCTATGGAGGGTCAGATAGCTCTCCGATTTCATCAAAAACATCTTAATTTGTGTTCTGAAGATGAACGAAGGTCTTACGGGTTTGGAACGATATAAGGGGGAGTAATTAATGACAGAATTTTCATTTTGGGGTGAACTAACCCTTTTACTTACTAACCCTCATGTCGTTCCACACCCATAAGACCTTTGTTTATCTTTGGAACACAAATATTTTTAAAACACAGATATTTTTGATGAAATCTGACCCTGCACAGACAGCAACGCAACTGACACATTCAAGGTCAACTAAGGTAGTAAGGACATTGTTAAAATAGTCTATGTGACATCATTGGATCATCCTTAATTTTATGAAGTTACGAGGATAATTTTTGTGTGCAAAATAATTTCTTCTCTTTCGTGTCAGGATTTGATGCACGTTCACAAGAGTTCCACATCGCATTTGGAACAACACGAGGGTGAGTATTTAATGACAGAATTTTCATTTTGGGGTGAACTATCCCTTTAAGGTCGGATGCCTGAATCCCATGAACACACAACAAAATCTGACAAAAAGTGAGTTCTGTCAGTGATTTTGTTTCAGTTCACTGCTACTTAATGGAAAAAGGGGTAAACGTGTCATGTTGGGAAAAAGTGATTATTTAAGAACATCTGAGCTTTGAAGCTTCATTTTTTCCGGAACACAGATAGTTGTCAATGTTATGAGATAAAGAGGATCCCAAAATGTCCGGTTTTCTTTCCTCACCAGCACAAGCATGGGTGACAGGAACTGCCAGCAGACACGGAAGAAGAGGTTTGGTTTCTTTCCCAGCATATTCTCCACCATTACACTGAGCCGTCTCACTCCTGCGAGAGAGCAAGATGTGGAAGAGAGCAAGAAAGAGGTGAGATAAAACCTTCATATCTCAATAGGAGCGGTGCTTCAATAGCTGCATCTGATTTTCTGTGATCTTTAAGTGCAGACTGAAGGAAGTGAAATTCACCAAATATGAGCGTGATGGCGAGCACCTCGAAGAAGGCCAGGAACATAAGAGAAACCACAGCTGTGTAGTGATCCATCAGCTGAAACACATATATCCCACCCTGCACACACACACACAATATTATTTCACTACCATCAAAATAAGGATTAGGTTTTGTGTCATAATCAAAACAATGACTATACAGCAGATAAATATGTAATGGAAAAAAATATGTAATTTTTAGATCATTCTATGAAAGAAATGTGTTTTTAATGGTGTCTTTAACGGTGTCTAAACTTCAGTTGGTAAGTTTGATTGATTTCAGTAAATCAGTTTAAACTGTCCATTTCAATTTCATTATATATTATATGCTCATTGAAGGTCATTTTTCACACATTAAAATTAGTTAAAACATGTAGATATTTTGCCACTACTGAATCAATTCCCTAGTGAAAAATTATATACTAAAATGTATTTGAAATACATTTATTTCATGCTAAGTACACTACAAATGCATTTACATATTTGTGTACTTAATAAAAACACCTTGCAATTGTATTTCTGGTATACTAAACTGGTATACTTAAGGTCTGCTAAATAGGAACAACTCATTTTTATACTTAATGCACTTTAATTGTGTGGAAGTAGAGCTGAGGTCAAACTAAAGATATACTGAAGCATATTTGATTGTGTTAAAGTGGAAATATTTCACGTATACTTCAGGTATACTTTAACTATCTTGCATTTAAAGACTGATATTATTCAAAGATCAAACAATCCTCATCAATAATGACATTAAAACACATTTTAGGCTGAATATTAAGAAATGTGCATTATGCACAAGTAATACTCCAACTACAGTTTAATTATAATTTTTATATCAAGTCTCAAGTGATATGTCAGTAAATAATTTAATAGATTTGAATATATAATATGTATTTTAAATATATTACTGTTTTACTCGTTGAATCAATTTATTTATAAGCTCTAAAATTGTTTAATTTAAAAAAAAACTGAATATAGTTTTTAAAAAAATCTAAAATGAAATCCTTCATTTGTTTTAAAATTATGTTCCAAGTGTCAAGTGTTAACAGTTCCAGGAACAGTCAATCCAAGTATAACAAAATCTGAACTATAAGAACACAATACTTGTATATGAAGTGAAACTAGATCATATTTACCCTGGTAATGTGAGGGATCCCCAGCAGAAATCCAAAACTGCACACCGCCAGAACAATCAGCTCCTTCCTCTTAAAAACTTGCAGAGCTTTCTTGCCAAAACCATCCATGATGAAAGTTACAGCCACTTCCACCATGGCAAACTGCACAGTGTACAAGCAAACATATTATAGGTCAAACTGCACAAACACATGTTTGTAACTCTGTTGAAAAACCTGGTGAGTTGGGCATTTCTCTTATTCTGATCACCTTTCCACACACAAGAATGAGACATTTTCACATATTATACTGCTCCATCTAAACACACGTGGCATGGATTTTCCAGCTGCACTCTTATCTCTCATCTTGCTAGCAAGATTGTGTTGACCCTGACTCCTTTACTGTTGTGTCTTTTCTATGTGTGCAACAGCTTTCAGGACCAGTGATCTTGGTCCTTAAAACTCTGAATTATGATTTTTGGCAGCACAGAAACATAGCAATAAAAGTTGTGATGCAATCATAAATTGAATCATTAAATTTCCTGCTAGATTTCCTGAATTTCTGCATGTCAACAAACCTAGAGAACACACAAGGACATGGGAGGACTGGGCCTACAGCTGCAGGAATGAACGATACAGATGAAAGAAAATAAAATGAACAAATCTGCCATCTGTGGCCTATCAAACTTTACCAAGGCAGCATTATGTTTATACTTTGCACAGAAGACAATTGCAGAATGCACTGTGACAAAACTGATCCAATAAGGTGGACAGAATGCAAAGAATTGTTGATTATAAAGGTTAAAGACATCAGTTCAGCACTTTTTGAGAGAGAAAACAAGAGTGTGTCCTGTGTGAATGGCTTCTTAGATGGTAGCTACCTGTTTTATGTAGGTATTAGACAGAAAGGAAGCTTACTAGGGATTGAAATTGTTTTTTGAAGCCTATTCTACCTGACTGTCCAATCCCAGGCAGAGTAACATGATGAAAAACAAAGGAGCCCAGAGCTGAGAGATTGGCATAGTGGAGAACACTTCAGGATACACCACAAACACCAGACCAGGCCCTGCAAGAAAACACACCCACAACATCACTCTCACTGACAGATGATGATGAAAGATGACACCAGTAGTTATGCCAACATGAACAACTAATTACTAAGATCTTGGCCAATGAGGAGAACCAGATCTTTCACTGTTTTGGAGAATCTAATTATTGTTTTCAGATTCCAGTAAAAGATTAGTACTCTCAGTTCCGCTTGACAAATTTTGTCATGTTTAATTCAATTTAAATTCTGCACTTTTTCCCCAAAACCAGTGCAGAAATAAAAAAAGAAACCAAAAAATAACACAGGAGAAGGAGAACGGGAAAGGAATGGGAAATGAAGCTGGATTTTACATTTTTAATGGCCTCTCTTAAGGAGAGAGAAAAGAGAGTGAAGGAACAAAAGTGACAAAGACATTAAACTATTTGTTATGATGAGAAATACTCAGAAAAGCCACTGAACAGCACAACTGTAAATGCTGAGCGATGAAGGAGGACTGGGTGAAATCTTGCTGATACGGTGAAAATAGTTGAGGCAGGAAGAAGGTGCATCCTCAAAATAAATAAATAAATCATACAAAATATGATATTGAACAGAGTGCGAACTCATCATTTTTTGTTATGTATAACATTTTCCAACAGCAGTCCAGGTTTCAGAGGGACGGCAGCATCTCTGTGTTCTCTTTGAGGACTTAATGGGTTAAACTGGTGGAAACTGATGGACTCAAATGATAACATGTTTTACTAAACAGTGCTGTAATACAAGCACAAAAAATATTTTGATATTGCAGACTGCTGTGAAGTTCTCTTGAGGGCAGCTCAACTCAAGGACATGCTTTTATCATTGTTTTTTGTTTTCACATTGTTCTACTCAGCCTACCTTGGTACATTTCTTCCATCAATAGCCCCTTTATTCTTTTTCTCTGGCCTAATCCTATCCACCCTTCACCTCCTCTCACACTTATCCTCTCTCTGGCAGTACAGAACAAAAACTTTTCTGAAAAAAAGCTGGAAATATCCCACAGCATTCTCATTTCATTCGCTTGCATGGCGTTGAAATTGACTTCCTTAGGCCTGTTTTGTGCATGAAAGTACCGATTATTTATATCAGTGCCCATATTCACAGGTCACAGCCGTTTTTACATCGCCAGTGTCTTGTTCTGTGTAGATTAATTAGGATTTGGAAGTAAATGTGATTGCCCTACTCGGAGCATTAGATTTCCCACCGATCACAAGAGCACAACAGCAAAGAGCACATAAAGATGATAACAGAGATCCTTTGCGATCCTCTGGTCCTTAAAACTAAATTGTGATTCTTGGCCGTACAGAGAGACAGCAATAAAACCAGACAGTAAAAGTGGTTCAACTAGACCAGGGATACTCAAATCTGGCTCGCGAGATCCACTTTCCTGCAGAGTTTAGCTCTAACCCTAATCAAACACACCTGAGCATGCTAATCAATGTCTTCAGGATCATTAGAAAATCACAGGTTGGTGAGTTTGATCAGGGTTGGAGCTAAACTCTGCAGGAAAGTGGATCTCGCGAGCCAGATTTGAGTATCACTGAACTAGACTAAGCAATTCAGCTGCTTGTGAACAAACCTTGAAACACACAAGGACAGAGAAGGACTAGATTCACAGCTGCAGAGACTGATATTACAGAGAAAAGGAAAACAAACTTACCATCAGTGGCAATGTCATCTACAGGTAGGTTGTGAATGTGGGCCATGTACCCAATGGCAGAGAAAATAACAAACCCGGCCACGATACTAGTGGCTGAATTAGCCAGAGAGACGACATAGGTGTCCCTATAAAATAAAAGACGAAGAGTACGAAGAGAATGAATCATGTTTTCCTGGAAGATAACAAACCCTTTAAGCTCTGATCAGTGTAATAAACTTACAGGCAAATAAAAAAGGAAGGGTACAATTTGAAAGCTTTTTTTTGCATTTTTTTTTTAAAATTTAATTCAGTTTTATATTTACTTAGATACATCTAATTAAATAAGCTTTTAAAATGTCAAATGTTAACTTGTTATTACTAAACCTGAGGATGTTGTTGTTGAACTTGTTGTAACTGGCCATAGACATCATAGAACCGAAGGAGATGCCGATGGAGTTGAAGATCTGAGCAGCAGCATTGACCCACACCTACAACATTAGTTTAACAAAGACATACAAGCACAGGGTTTTATTTTGGTCCTTTGTCCATGTATTGTCAACATATGTCTCAAATTTGATGTTTTAATAAAACATTAACAGGAATCATATTTCACGTTCGCTTTACTCTATGGAATTACTAGGACTCTCAACTGATCTAAATATTTATTAGCAATTAAATCACAACTTTTGTACAGTTAAACTTTTTATGAAAAGAAAACAAAGTAACGTGCGATTATTGAGTTTGGCTAACTGTATAAGCTTTTATACAAGCAACACAAATAGAAACGGGAAATATGTGTCATGAAAAATAAAACCTGCCATTCATTCAATGTCCCAGGTTTTACATAAAGCATGGGTGTTTTCAAAGATTTCCCAGTGTTAAAGTTATTATTTTAAACCTACTCCAGACCCGTTGATTATCTTCACCAAGTGCTAATTACGTGTCAAATGGTAAACCACCACAATTCCCACAGCAATGCTGTTGTTTATCAGTGGTACTACAGTAATGATGTGGTAGCATGTAAACAGCTTCTAGTTTGTTTTTAACACTATGTGACTTGAATGGTTTTCACATGTGATCTCACCTGGACTTCCAAGAGTTTACTCCAGTTTGGCATGAGAAAGAAGAGAATACCATCTTTTGCTCCAGGCAACTGGACATTATTGATCAGCAATGCAAACAGTATGAAATAAGGGAATGTGGCAGTAAAGTACACAACCTATAAACAGAGGGATTTATATTTGTGATAACAAGGCAAATACATGCACACCCACCCATAGATAGATATATTATATAATTATTTTACATGATTATATTATTTTTAATAAATTATTTTATTTTCTGTCATTTTCTTGTATTCACCTAAACATATATGAAATATGTTAAATAGTTACTTTTACAGTTGACATGCTAAGCCTTATTGTATACACACAAACATGTTGTAAATATTTAAATCTTTAACTATCCATTTATAGTTTAAACATGCTATTCTGTCCCATATTAAAGGCTTAATTTATAAATGATGTGAGCTTTGAACTCGGACCTTTCCGGTGGATTTGACTCCTTTAAAGATACAGAAATAAACAATGGCCCAGGCCAGGACTAGAAGGCCAAAGAGTTCCCAACGAATCCCTCCAGCATGCTCAATCCCAGTGGTCATTTCTAAAACTTTATGACTGGGGAAATAAAAAAAAAACATTTACAAAGCACAATCACACAACAGAGCAAATCTATATCAGTCTCAGGAGTCTGACATTACATTGACTTGATTAAATGAATACACCTTCAAATATATTGTTAAAGGTTCATTAAAGCTTCATTAATGCCCATAGTTTCATAGGACATTTGTTATTACTACACAAAATGAGACAGCACTCTTTAACTTTTCCAAATGTTCCATTTACACTGATTACAGGAAATTCAATAACACAGAGTGATACACAACTATAATCCATGACAAAAAGTCAAGCATGGCATAAACAATAAAGTGTGTTACTCACTCAAAGAACTGTTGACTGGCTGATTTCAGATGTGTGGCATTGCCAGGAAAACCAGTGGAACAGTTGCCAACTGCATTCCATGTGTTGTTGCAGGATTGCCATGGCAATGAGGGGCTGAACGAGTGAAGCAGGTAGTAGAGAGCCCAGGTCATGAGCACATTGTAGTAGGTGCAGAGCACGTAAGAAATCACCACTGTGGCAAGCCCCACACCTGAAGACAGACAAAGAAAGCATGAGACACCAGGAGATGCCACCGTTTCCAGTCACCTCGTCCAAGCCTTTCACTCCTGAACAGACTCGCATTGGAACAGCGCCTAGGGCTCTTCAGAGGCTCTGAAATTTTTAGTTTTTGTTTTAGAAGAAAAAGAATAAAACCGCTGACCTCCAGAAGTACATTTTTAGGTTAATATGCAAGTTCCAAAAGAACAAAGCAAATCTTCAAGACAGATGTTTTAGGTCAAGTTATATTAAGAGGGCTCTATCTGAAAACATTTCTAAACATATGCTAAAAAGAAAAACTTTTCAGATTCTCATGATTCTTGTTATCCTTTTTTATTAAATATTTTATGGTGGCTGACCAAAACAACTTAAGCTAATGCAAGATGTTGTAGCAGATTTGATTCAGAAAGCCTTTTTTTATTGAGGATTGCATGCATGAATCCTTTAAGGCGGTTCAATGTTATGCTAAACTTTAGATTTCAAATTTTAAAGTTGCACAACACTTAATTTCAAAAGATCTTAGGCACACACAGTATTGAAGAGATAAAAAATAGTTTTACCCTATTTACATGTGATTATGATTGGATTGATAATGTGGAGTATTAAATGTGTTGTTGGAACATGTAATCTCATAATCTTGACATTTTAAAAACTTGCGGTTCAAACAGCTTTGCACCACTTATTTGTAGCTTATACCCGTGGTTCTTAACTGGTGTTGCTTCATAGTTTATATGGATATAATTGGTGACCTAAAACAGTACCAAACAGGTCACAAAGTAAAAAAAAAATAAAAAATAATATACAGTGCCCTCCAAAAGTATTGGAACAGTAAAGACAAAATTGCTCTGTTGCCTGTGGAGTAAAGACATTTACAAATATGATTAAAAGATGAATATGAGACAAAACTACAGAATGTCACATTTTATTATTGGGTGATTCAACACATAGATGTTTTACCAGCTAAGAAGTTCAGCACTTTTAGAGTTTCATCCCTCTATCTGATGTAAGCATAAGTATTGGAACAGTTGCCTCACAGGTCTTTCTAAGTGATCAGCTGTGTCCTGTTGCATTAATTCTTCAGATATTAAAAGCAGG
>JAFVLL020017687.1:0-42002 GCA_021397915.2 Tor tambroides | reverse complement strand
AGAAAAGGACATGGATGTTGATGCCCGGCCTCCAAAATTAAATGGAATTAGCCATTTCAGCTGTATGGACGTCACATTAAGCAGGCATGAGCAAGGGAGCTGGGCAAATTTAGACGCAGAGGTGGGGTGGAGAGGGGCTTCTGCATGGCAGACGGGATTAGTATAATTAGAGAGGAAATGACAGGTTAATTGGATCGGATGGGAGTGGAATTTGTTTTGGTAGATCCATGATGAGACAAGAGACATGCTGAGAATTTTTTTTGCCTCAAATTTTCCCATGATTAGCCTTTTCGTTATTCGCCAGGTCTTACGTACATATATTGGACAAAGGATCTTCAGAGTAAACATCAAAATTGATCCTGTTTACATTGTTAATGCATACTTCTGGTCTTATTGTGATTGATTCATCATTGCATGTTACTATAAAGAATAAATTTGTTTTTGTAATCCTTCAAGTTTGCATGAAATGAAAATTCAAATCTTTAAAATTCAAATGTTATAAATGCGTGTTATTGATCTTATTGTGATTGATTCATCCATGCATGCATGTATGCATTGCTTTTTTAAACCACATCATTTTTGACTAAAATAACTCAATCTTCCAGTGAAACAGCAGACTTCTCTCTGGTGATGTATGCTGAGCGTCTCCAATCATTTAGTTTGCTTAAAGTATGTTCATTTCTTAACCTCTAGCTCGCATTTAGATCTGGTTTCATCCAATCGGCAACTAATGAACTGAACCAAGTCAACATTTCCCGCATAGGACACAATATGGGATACAGCATCTGTTGCTACTTCTATTACGTTGCAACTGTAGTAATAATGTAATAAATCTTCCTCTAAAATGGGTTTCCTATTCTTTTGATGTCACTTAGGCCATGAGGGTTACTGGATAATGTTAACCAATAATAAAACAGGCATTATTTAGTCATTATTTTAGCAACCTTGCCTTCAGAGTTGGCCCCATCCTGGAATGCCTGCTTTTCACAATCCAACAATTCCTGATGCATAAAATCAATCCAAGTATTGTCCCATATTTTTAGCATATTTGTTGAATATCTTTATTTCAAAAACGTACAATTAGCTGTGAATGGAAAATTTCATTGGCTTTTTTAGGTGTTTACTTATTAAAGATAAAAGGAAATCTACTATATTCAGGACTTGAAGCTTCAAATGCTGGTGTGATACAGAAGAAGAGAACTGAGACTTACAGTATAGTGTTATTTCTCAGAGCAGTGATATTCTCCTGACCTTTCCATACAACTGTCTTTCCCTGATGGCACACTGCACAGAATGTTTTTCATCCTGTGAACTTTACACACTTAAATGTTAAAGGTTTACAGCCAGAACATTTTCTGAAGGTGTAGCGTTATTCAGAGATGAACGGCAGAATCAGTAGAAATCCATTCAAATCTCCCTCAAACACACACTGGTGTGCGCAGTGCCATGAGTAAGGTCACATCCACTTTGCATCCTTTGACGCCCGCTGAGACAGCTTCTAAGTGAGCGTGTTTTTCTCTCTAACATATGCTGCTTAGCAGCCATCAGAGGGTCTACAGCATCGCCTGGGGGGTCTCAAAGGTCAGGCAGCCAGCGTTGTCGGCCACCAACGCAGCACCTCCAGCTAGAGAGTTGTGAACCTCTTCGCTTTTATTATTAGCACCACTGGAGCATATGCATTTGCCCAGTTGAGCTGAGCGTTCCTGAAAGGTTAAGGATGGAAAAAAAATAAGAAAACATGCCCTCTGGCTGAGCACACTTTATAATTTCAGAGTATGGCTTTTTTTTTTTTGGAAAAAGTCTACATGAGACAAAGATCTAAAAAGCCGACTTGCCTTATATAGGCATTTTTCTCGTATTTTAAAAATATTTCAGTATAAATAGTACATGAAAACAATATTTAATCTAATTTTTGGTTACATTTTTTCTGGAAGAAAAAAAACATATGCTTTTCACTATGCAGTAAAAGGACTTGCTAAGTGTTTGTTATTATATTTTTGGTTTGTGTTTCTTTAAGATTCTTTCCAAGTGGTTGTGAGGGGAAATGGATTTTTGCATGCCAGAAACATCAATCAGGTTCTGTGCAGCTTCAGAGTGAATGACACAGCTACACTGAGTAAGTAACATTATTTTATAAACGGTACTTTTAATATTGCATTCTTCTAAATAATGTATGTAACATTCTTTTATTATGTAAATGACCAATTCTGCTATAGTAATAATGAAGTATTTACCCTGAGAGTAGGTCTAAATGATGATTATTGGTGAAAATGTATCTTATTCTTTTTCATGCAATTCATTTTCAGATGAAAGACCTGTCAGTGTTGAAGATACGCTCCTTCTTTGCCCCGCACCAATCATAAATGAGGCTGGAAAGTAGGTGCACTTTATCCTGCCACTTTATAGCTTAATGCATTGGTACCCTTGAAAAATTAGGGTCAATGTCATTTGGAATTATTCTTATCAGTCAATCTCCACGCAACCTAAAACATCGAGACAACAGGCATGTGGTGTAAAAAGCCCAAGAAGAGCGTATAATTAGCCTCTCTGAGAGATTAGTCACCATGGGCTTGACCTGTGTGAAAAGTTCCCAGTGAGTGTGCATGTTAGCCCAGGGCTCTGGTGGTTTTCTGAGTTGAGAGAGAAAAGAACAGACAGTGAAATACAGAGCTGCTCGTATCCACATCAGCCAGAGCACAGCCCCGGAGACTCACTACAGGTTACTTACCAGGCCTTCTACAACAAATGAGCTGCTGCTGGCGGCTCATTTCCCTGTAAGCCCTCTGAATAATTATGTGTACCGCTGGCTGTAGACACCTTGAGGATTTCATCTGTCTTGTTCTTGTCAGGAAGATTCTTTGAGATGCCAATGAAGGAGCCTCTCATGGCACCTTAAGCAAAACAAGGCTGTTTTTCAACTCTTGGTCAGCCTACATCACTACACACTGTACTGCATTGCATTTGCTAATGTGACACAAAAACAGATGGTGTTGATATATCAATATTCAGCACTTTCCATTCATTCAAAACTTTTGATTGATTCATGTGCTCTTAGCATTATTTGTTATCGGATATAATCAAAATGCACAGTTGTGGATTAATAATAATATTGCCCAAGAATATACAATACATAGTATTTTTACTTATCAGATCTCTTTGGAATACTCATTTCTGACTGGTCAATTGCACCATCCAGCTGTCAGATGTTTCTTAATATTCTTAGTAAGATTTCTTAATAATATAATACTTTTTATCAATCAGCTCATCCGGTAACAGAAACCAGCACTATTTTCCTTTCTCTCTTATTATGCCGCAGACAGTCTGATTTATTGATTAAAGTGAAAATGACCTCAAAGTACTTCAGTATTTATATTACTGAATATAATGAACTGTTATTTTTATTAGTGAAAGCTTTATGATAATATTCATGTAAGATAAAATTTTTTTTAGATAAAATCAATATTTCTTGCTCATATATTTATTTTTATTTAGTGAACAGTTGTGTAATAATCTGGAGTGAAACATGAAATGTGAATATGTAAATATGTGGAATATGTGGATTATGCAATGTAAATATTTGGATTATTCCACTGTGGCTGGTGACCCCTAATAGGACTAGTGTTATTTTAGTATTATTTATATACTATTCTAGTATTTTTTTTAATGTTTTGAATGAGATTTTTTTTTTTTTTTTTTAATTTTCATTTTGATTTTGGTTAAAGTTTTAGTAATTATCTGCTTTGTCTTTTTTTTGTATTTCTATTTATTTTTAATTTACATTTATTAGTACATTTTAGTACAAATTAAACTCATTTTATTTCAGTTATTTGCTAAGGCAGTATTTCTAATATAATTTTAGGTTTTTCATCTAATATGTATATTTTATTTTATTACAGCTTTATTTCAAATACAGTTTTTAATATTTTTAGTTTTTAGTTAAGAATGAAAATATTTAATTATAACAGCAGAAAGTGAGAAAAGGAGAGTCGTGTAATAAGAAGGTGGAGTCTATTTTGCAGTGACATGTCTGGATATGTCTTGTGGTATTAGAGTCTGATTTAGTGATTATTGAATTAGATTAGTGTCTAGGTCTCTGAAAAGTCAGCCAGAATGGTATGTATTCATATAAGGGAAAAACGGAGATGAAACATTCCATCATAATCCAGTTACAAGAGGGGTGGAATGATTCCGGATAATTAGAGTCAATGAAGAGTTACTTGAAATTAAAAATGTCATCCTGTTATGCAGACTTTGATGTTGTGATGTAGTAAGACCAACCATTAAGTCAAATGATGTCTGTAGAATCTGATTGTAGAAGACCATGTGAGTGATGTTCATTAATTTTTGAGGGGTGAGAAAAGGCAATTTTGGGGCAAAGTCTGCCCTCTCCTCCTCCTCTGTATCCACATTGTGAGACAAAGCTGTCAGTGCTGTCACCTAAACGCATGGTGACTGAGTGGCCTCCTGAAGATGTGCTCAAAAAGAGCCAGCCGCTTCCTGATTGATGGAAAATGAGATGGACCTGTCACTGGACTCCCCTCCACCCAACCCCCTGTTATCCTGTTGTGCCCCCTTTCAGCCCATCCCCCATCCTGCCAACAGAGTGGCACTGGAAGCGTGTAGGACCGACAGAGAGGAGACGGTGCAATACCCCTTCAGTAATTTATTTTCAGCTCCGTCTTCTCCCCCACCAAAGCAGAAGAAGAGGGGTCGCCTAAATCAAGAAAGCTGAGACTTTTCCGGCATACCAGCGCTCTGAATGCCCATGGTAGAGCCAAAACATCATGATATCCCTGATGTTCGAAGAAAACCCATTTTTGAGAAAGTTGTCAGGGGGAAATGGACACATTGTCAGTTTTGATGTCCGTAAGCATGTCTTCATAGACTGTTATCAGTCACATGACAAACCCTGCTTTTTCATCTCTTGCTCATCTCAAGATTTTAAAATATGATGTTTTACTGAAGATCTTATCCATTTTAAAATCCGTATCACATATTATCACTATATATTACTTAGAAATAATATCATCTTTTTCTATATTTAAACACTACCATTCAAAAGTTTGGGGTCAGTAAGATTTTTTTTAAAGAGATAATACTTTTTTTCTCCAAGGGTATATTAATATCCATGCATTGGATGCATTAAATTGATCCAAAGTGACAGTAAATACATTTATAACTTCACAAATGAGTTATATTTTAGGTATATGCTGTTCTTTTAGAAAATTATATTCATCAGAATCCACTGTCCAATCACATCCAACACTGATAAATAAGAAATGTTTTTTAAACACCAGATCAGCATATTAGCATAATTTTTGCAGGACACTGGAAGACTGGAGTAATGGCTACTGAATGTTCAGCTTTGGCATCACAGGACTAATTTACTATATATTAAAATAGACAACAGTTATTTTAAATTGCAATAATATTACTGTTTTATTGTATTTTTGATCAAATAAATGCACCTTTGGTGAGCATGAAGATTGAATGCAGTATGTGATATCAAGCAAATTCGATTCCAGTATGAAACATGTAAATCATACAAAAGATGCTTAGATCTCTTCAAACACTTTTTCAGGTTAAGGTCACGGCTCAAGATCCAACACATAAGGGCCTTTTGTCGGATGAAAAACCCAAAAATAATGGGAATTAAGCAAAAGTCTTCATTTGATTCCCACTGAGTCTCATTGTGACTGAAACATTTGAAATATTTAACAGATCTCAGCTGAAGCCTAATCAGAAATCATTGTTTGAAAGGCTCATTGTTTGCACATAAATCCAAATATTATAAATGCATAGTGTGCATAGTTCTAGAAACACTTATCAGTCAAGTTCCTGTGCCTACATACTTTCAGCATGCTGGTTTTTGACAGTTGGTGTTGTTATCCATCAAAGAGGAATGCAATGGAAGTCATTCAGGCTCCAGATTACAAATTTGAACAAGAAAATGCTGATCTTAATGGCTTTAATAATAACCCCATTACAAGCTCACACATGTCCATCTGAGGAATGCAATGAATATGCCTTTTCAGCAGGTGTGCTTGAAGTGTTTGTGTGTGTGTGTGTGTGTGTGTGTGTGTGTGTGTGTGTGTGTGTGTGTGTGTGTGTTACAGGGTGATATATCTGCAGGTTAGCATGAATGAGGGTTTGTCCTACATCACAAGCTCAGTCCACATCACCACTACTGAATGTGTAAGTACATCTTTGTTCCTTTGTCATAACAACTTCTGCCTGTAAAAACATGAATGGTGGATTGGGCTATGATTCTGATTCTGCCTCTCTGAATGTCTGTTCAACATTGTTGTTTGCTGTCTACTACTGTTTTGTTTTTTCCCCTTTTCTCTTACTCTTTCTTTTTCTCTAATGAGGTCTCCTCTGCTTTCTTTCATCAGAGGAGTCTGGTTTTGTCACGTAAGTTCAAATTAGCAGTGAAAAGATTAGTTCCATTGCTTGGAGTAGCCATTTGCCCTCTTCTTCAATCTCCTTACCTGTTTATTTGTATTATGCCAGCAAATACTCATGAAGATGTATGTGTGTGTGTGTCTCTGAGTGCAGTATGATGGGACCATCCTGCTCATCTCTTTACTGGCTGTTTTCCTGTTGCTGGGACTGGTGCTGATGTGGTGGTTCTGGCCTCTGTGCTGTACAGTGGTATGTCCTAAACGTTGAAGTTGTACACAGTTAACAAAACATATTTAAGCAATTAAACATCACATTATTCAACCAAAAGCTTTGAAAAGTGCAATAATAATAATAATAATAATTATTGTTGTTGTTGTTGTTGTTGTTATAAATCATGTTTGTGTCATTCACACACAATGATTTAAAAATGTCAGTAAAATAATAATAATAATTATCATTATTATTATTGTTATTATTATCATATACACAAATCAACAAGGATTAAACAATGTCGGTACATAATTATTTATAAATCATGCTTTTATTTGTGTAATTCAAACAATAATTTAACAATATCATAATAATAATCATGATATTTTTGTAGTTGTTATAAATTGTTTATTTGTCATTCACACACTCAATGATTTAACAATGTCTGTATAATAATAATAATCATCACCATACACAAATAAACAAGGATTAATAATGTCAATATATTATTATTATTATTATTATTATTATTATTTATAAATCATGCATTTATTTTTGTTATTCACACACTAAAAAATAATTTAACAATTTTAATATAATAATAATAATGATGTTGTTGTTGTTTTTGTAGTTGTTATAAATTGTGTTTATTTGTGTCATTCACACACTCAATTTGTTGACTCATTTGTGTCACTCACACACTCAATTCACACACTCAATAATTTAAACAATATCGGTGTACTAATAATAACAATAATAATAATGTTATTGTTGTTTTTGTAGTTGTTATATATCGTGTTTATTTGTGTCATTCACACTCTCAGTGGTTTAACAATGTCAGTATGATAATAATGATAATAATAATAATAATAATAATAATTATTATTATTATTATAAAACATGTACTTATTTGTGTTATTCACACACTCAAACAATGATTTTTGTACCTTTCCCCAGTGCTATATGCAATATAATGCTTTAATACTTTATACTGTTCTGTTTGTAGTACTACTATTTATACTGTACTGCTCTTAGCTTAGATTACATTCTTTCACTGGGAATTATTTTTCTTTCAGGTCATCAAGGAAGTGCCTCCACCCCCTCCCCCTGAGCCTGTGAGTCGAACTCCCTCTAACCTCATTTTGTGCCTATGTTTGTGTATGTGTGTGTTTAGGCACAACCATACACCCAAATGAACCTTGGAAATTTAGAGCTGATATGAATCGGGGCACAAAGAAAACAGATTGCACACGATAAAATGAATAACTCTCAGAAGCTGAATCCAGCATGGCCCAGATATGGCATCATTCCTTGTAAACTGCATTCCCTAATGCTGCCAATATCAGCTGCTAGCTATGAGTGCAACTGCTTTTCAAAACTGTCCGTCACCATTTAAGGGCATTTTCTATGCCACGGCCATGTAAATAAAGACAAGTGAGCAGTGAAAGTAGACACAGCGGGGACCACAGCCTCAATAGCAAAATTCAAGCAAAAGGGCTCATAATGATCCTCTTGTGTTTGCTTTGTTCCCAGAGGTCAAAGGCAAGCAGTCACTGAGGCTGATGGGAAATAAAAGAGCTTTGTGGAAATGGCTTTAGAGTGTGCATCTGTGCTTCTTAACACTGAGAGCACAAACAAGGCGCTCTGTCTCTAAAGCTTCCCTTTGATTTGGAGACACAATGTGGTTGCTACTTTTTCAGCTAACATTATTTGACCGTGTCTTTGTGTTTATTCTATCTGTGTAAACTAATGGGTATGCTATAGCAAATTTAAACAAAATAAAGTGTTGTTTTCAACATAACTTTAAAGTATAGTCATTTTATGCTAATTATTACTAGTGTGATATTAGGTTTATGTAAGTTGTGTGTGCTCAACAGGAGTCTGATGATGAAGATGGCATGCCCAAAAAGAAATGGCCTACAGTAGATGCATCCTACTATGGAGGAAGAGGAGTCGGTGGAATCAAAAGAATGGAGGTGATGCATGTATGCTTGTACACAGTGTGTGTGTTGATCATAGGTTAACACAGGCTACAGGGGGATGAAGACCACACATGACGAGTGATGTTATGAACCCTCAAGGCACTAGAACACATCACTGTGACCTTAAATGCTCCCTGTCTGCCTGGTGCCAAAACTAGATCATGTGACATCATAAGACATGCTGACGCCTGTAGATTTACTCCTGTCATTTGCAAAGGTAGCATTATTGGACATGTACGTTGTTGTACTTTGTAAAATACACATCATTTTCATACTGCCTGTTACTTGTTAAGTGCACTGCGTAAAACACTAGTGTTAATACAAGCTTGTTAATGAAGCGTCTTTTGCTCAAGACACCATTGCTCAGGATCATTGAGGCATGCAAGCACTAACACAGCTAACACAGCTTCTTAATATTGTTTACATGTGGAAACAATCATTTTTCTGTAGTCTGTGTGGGTAATAAATGGACTGTGTTCCTGTGGTCTTTAGGTGCGTTGGGGGAACAAGGGCTCCACGGAGGAAGGAGCTAAACTGGAGAAGCCAAAGAACGCTGTAGTGAAGATGCCTGAAGACGAATATGAGCCTTATGAACCCAAACTCAGAAATCCTTACGGGCGCAGACCTGCCCATCACAGAAAGTGGTACAGTCCTATTCAGGTATGTGACTTTATTTTCCATAGAATTGAGTATGAAATCATCTGTATTCACTAGATTAGCTCTGAAATATCAGTTAGATGTAGAAAGAGACACTGTAGTCCAATATTTGAGATTTTGAAGTCAAAGGTTTTAATAAAACAGTTCTATGTGCCTTAGGGGAAACTGGATGCTTTGTTGGCCCTTTTCCGTCGAGGATACGACCAAGTGTCACTCATGAGACCTCAGCCCGGAGATCAGGTACAAGCGTGAGCACATTCAACAGATATTCCAAAACAGATGAATATTCCTCCTCAGAATAGAGACCTGATGCATATTTGTTCTTCAATATTATGGATAGCATTTCCGTTTTTCATAGTGCCTTTGTTTATCTTATTTATTTTGTTTATCTTATTTATTCTTTGAATAAGATGATTTTTTTGAAAGACTGAATCCAGCACCAGTTTGTTATTCTGTAATAGGAAAAGTGTTTATGTGTAATAGAAAGTACAGTCACATTTTATATTAGGTGGCCTTAACTACTATGTACTTACATCAAAAAATAAGTAAAATGTACTTATTGTGGTCATATTGTATTTTAAAACACTTTTGCTGCTATTGAGGTGGAATATGTTTAAGGTTAGTGACAGGTTTGGTGGTATGGGTAGGTTTAAGGGTGGGTTAAGGTGTAAGGGATGGGTCAACAGTGTAATTATAAATGTAATTACAGAAATTAATTATAAAGGTAATTACATATAGGTATTTTTAAATATATAAGTACAATGTAAAAACATGTATGTACACAATAAGTGCATTGTATGAAATGATTAATTTCAATGTAAGTACATAGTAGTTAAGGCCACCTAATATAAAGTGGGACCGAAAGTACCTTAATATATTGTTGTATCAAAGTTTTTTAAAGAAATAATGCATTAAAATAATCAAAAGTAGCTGTTAAGTCATTTACAGTGTTCCAACGAATGTCTGTTTCAAATGATTCTGATCTTTTGAACTTTCTATCTATTAAATAATCCTAAAAGATTGATTAAAGAAAATTAGCAGCACTGTTTTCAGTAATAATGTTTCTTGAGCACAAAATCATCACATTGATTTCCAAATTATAATGTGAGACTGGAGTAATGGCTGCTGAAAATTCAGATTTGCCATCACAACAATAAAACACTAAAGTTATTTTAAAATTCTATTAATATTTATTATATTAATATCACTGTTTTTACTGTATTTTTGATCAAATACAACAATGGTAAGCATAAGAGACTTCATTCAAAAATATGATTAAATATCATTAAATTGTAATTAAATATGAATATTTAATCCAAAATTTGTGGGTTCTGTATAAATTTGAGCTTACTGGGTGCTGCCATAGAAGGAAGCAAGGCAGTTCACTTGTTTTTGGAACACAGCTGTTGTGACATTCCCATCCTTTCTAAGCATGCTCAGTAGCCGGGACAGGAAATAGCAGTCTAATTACTCTACTTTTAATTCCTCCTCTTATGGAGGAGTACTGTGGCCGAGCACAGTCTCTCATTCTCTTGTGCCTTTTGTAAGAGACGTCCCTCAGTGTCTGAGCCCTGCTCTCTGCACCCTGCATTATTCCATCAGCACAAGCTGTGTCATGGCAACACATCTGTGTGTCTATGAAAGGCATCTTTCATGTGGGCCGCGGTGTCGCAGACTGTACAGTATGATCCCATTGACACGGGCAGGCTATAGCTCTGTTCCCACTGTAGATGGACCGATCTGATTTACTTTGGTTTTATTCTTCATGCTTCATAATGGGCCGCTTGTCTGAGGCACTGCCAGTGTCCAGCTGCTCAGTGTACTTTGCATGAGCTTTAGAAGGTGCTGGTGAAGGCAGTAGACTCTGTAAAGGACAGGGTTTGGGTGGAAACAGCTGTGCTATTCAGGGAAATTTGGGGTGTAGTTGTGTGTTTCATGCCCACCTGCAGCACAATGCCTAGACAGCAGACACAAACAACTCGCTGTGCCCAAACAAGACCTCTGCTCAGCTATAGACAGCTTAATCTCTATATTAGTCTACATTTTTCTCTTTATAACTCGTCTTTCTTTGCATTTCCTAGCTGTGACTGATTCACTGTCTCCTCCATCTCTGTATCCTCTTTGTCTTTTCCTCTGTTTCTATTTCTACCAAAGGGCCTCTTATGTTAATGGCTCTGGTCTTGTAGAGTTCAAAGATGGACTGCAACTAAACAGACTAACATTATATTGCTTGCCAAACAGCACTGTACTGATATTCGTCAAACACATTGGTTTAGTGTTGTTCTAAACCAGTTCACATCTTTCTCCCTTTATAAATGCATATTTCATGATTTAATATGTTCTAAACCCCAAGCATAAGTATTGAACTTCTGCAGTTAATTCAGCATGAACTGTTTAATGTAAAGATTAATTTGAACATTTAGTTTGAGGTTTTTAGCTTATAAATTTGTATTTTTGTTTCTTTAAAGAAATTTCATTTTAATTGGTATTGTTACATTTTGACTGATAGGAGATAGGATGTTCTGCATTCAAAATGTAACCAACAGCAATAATGTCATTACATTATCTTCAACCTAGATTCCAACTTTTTAGGCTTTCTTACATCTATTTGCATATCCATTTGCATGCATATTTTTATTTTTTTTATTTTTATTTTTTTTGATTGGTCTTATCAAAAACGGACCTAGTTAACACCACAGTTAAAATACTACAGTTACTGTTACTACAGTAAAATGGTGGTAATGTGGAATTAGCCACTACTGTAAAACTACTAAATAAAAATAAAGATAACAGATTGTGAAAAAGTCTCACAGTGTTTTTGGAGGAGGGTCACATATTAATATTAGTTCATTGTGATTATACTGTAGCAACTGTAGAAAATAAGAAACTATATTTACAATGGTAATATTTTGTAAGGGTAATGTCAACAGCAAAGCGACTAAGATATGTGACCCTGGACCACAAAACCAGTCTTAAGTGTCAATTTTTCAAAATTGAGATTTATACATCATCTGAAAGCTGAATAAATAAGCTTTGTTAGGATAGGACAATATTTGGCCGAGATACAACTATTTGAAAATCTGGAATCTGAGGGTGCAAAAAAATCTAAATATTGAGAAAATCGCCTTTAAAGTTGTCCAAATGAAGTTTTTAACAATGCATATTACTAAGCAAAAATTACGTTTTGATATATTTATGGTAAGAAATTTACAAAATATCTTCATGGAAAATGATCTTTACTTAATATCCTAATGATTTTTGGCATAAAAGAAAAATTGATAATTTTGACCCATACAATGTATTTTTGGCTATTGCTACAAATATACCCCAGCGACTTAAGACTGGTTTTGTGGTCCAGGGTCACATATATCATTTAACTTGTGTGCAACCAAACCCTGAAACCTATATTTACATAAAACATCAACAGCAATCTTTTGTCATCTACTAAACACTATTTTTCTCCAGGAAGTGCAAATCTGGTTATTATTTCTGACTTTTTTTCTATTGGCTTCAGCAGCTTCTTTATTAGTTTAAAAGTATTAATGTTATTATATTATAAATTCAAGTAAACTGAACGGTATCGCATTAGCATCTTACATTTTGAGTGAATGTTAAACATTAACATGTATGACCTGTGCTAATGTGTAATGTGGATGAGTCCTGGGTCACACTCTTTACCCATAGGCCTCAGTGCACACATTGTGATGCAGAGGTGACAGCCTTGTTTTATTGCTGACTTATAGTTGTTGTGTAAAGAAAGAAGCTCTTGTTGTTGAAAGTCTTTGTATGGCACAAGCTTCACCTCCAATGCTCAGTATCTTCCCCCTCACATCTGAGTGCCACCTACATTTCACACAAAGAAACTCTGTGGAATAGAGTGTTTTTGTTTTTCCTAATGACCCAGAGAGATGTAAAAGTTGTGACTCTGGTTAACAGAAGGAAGTGGCTTTTTAACATAATTTACGAGTCAAGGTGAATGACATGCTCCTCTGCTTGTTCTCAGGGATTTCCCTCTCTGCGCTTGAGTCTAACCCTCACATAACCAACACTTGGTGGTCTGATTTAACAGCTTATTAAACAGAGAGCCCCATAACGTGACATGGGGCCCATTGGGCAAAGGGGGAGCTGAGTTTTATTGTGATGGGCTATT
This sequence comes from Tor tambroides, assembly GCA_021397915.2. Taxonomy (NCBI): domain Eukaryota; kingdom Metazoa; phylum Chordata; class Actinopteri; order Cypriniformes; family Cyprinidae; genus Tor; species Tor tambroides. The sequence goes on along the minus strand of JAFVLL020017687.1, from coordinate 28,598 downwards.
GTCAGGTTGCTGGGGGGTGGTGGTGATTGATTCACGTCTGTCTGGCTGTGGGGCAAAGCCATCATTTTGCCAGTCGTGTGCGGTGAAAAGGACAATTTGGAGAGCAGCACAGCAACAGGCCTGCACAAGGGTGAGCATATGGGGCGAATGAGAATGGAGACTCATGAATACTATGCAGAGGTGGGTGGAGGGAGTGGGGAAGAGAAATCTGTCCATATGGTGTTTTAACTACTGTGGATGGCCCCCAGCAGGCTACAAGATTCTACAGGCTTTACATCAGGGGTCTCAAACTCAAATTACCTGGGGGCTGTTAGCAAGGTGGTGCTTTCTATCAGAATCTATTGAACAGTTGCAACAAAAACAGGTGTTTTAGCAACTATTAAAACTGTTTACAGACAACAATATTAGAAAACAGACACATTACATGTAGACCTTTCTTTACATCTGTTTCATATTAATGCAGATCACTCCTGCATACTCAGTGAATTGACTCCACCCTTATTACTACACAATAAAAAGTCATATCCTCTCCTACCTTCAGACCCTCGAGAAAAAAGGAGGGAATCTCTCCTGTGACAATTTAGCTAGTGGCCTTTAAAACGTCCATCTGTTTGTCTCAAACAGCATGACAGAGACTGACTCCCCTCTTAACCGCTCTCCTTTCCACTCGAGTGAAAGTAATTTAAATGGAATTCAGCAAGATCAGAGTAGGACACATATTAGTTCACGCTGTGCTTTTTTGTTGAAGGTGATAGTAACAATTGCTGTGGTGGTTCTAGAGACTGATTAGCCATGGCTGCCATGTTTAGCTAATATTTGACTGTTCATCATTTATGTATTTATTTCTTTATTTTTTATTATTGTTATTTTTGTTAAATAAATTAGTATCATACTCCGTATTAAAATTATATACATGACCATTCAAAGGTTTGGGGGCGGTATTTCATTTTATTTTTATTTTATTTTATTTTAAAGAAATTAATACTCTTATTCATCAAGAACACATTAAATTAATCAAAAGTGACAATACAGACATTTAAAATATTACAAAAGATTTCTATTTAAAATAAATGCTGTTCTATTGAACTTTCCATTTATTGAAGAAACCTGAAAAAAAAAAATATCATGGTTTCCACAAAAATATTAAGCAACACGACTATTTTCAACATTGATAATAATATAAAATGTTTCTTGAGCACAAAATCATCATATTAAAATGATTTCTGAAGGATCATGTGACACTGAAGTAATGGCTGCTGAAAATTCAGCTTTGCCATAAAATACATTTGAAAATATAAAAAAAATTGAATTTTTATTTTAAATTTTAAATTTAAATTGTAGTTAAAGTAAATGCAGCCTTGGTGAGCAGGAGAATTCTTTAAAAAAAAATTTAAAACCTTACAACCCCAAGCACTTGAACCCTTGATTTACCTACATTAATAGAAAATAACCAAGAGCAATATTAGTATATAAGAGCAAGACTTCTTTTGAACATGAATGTTTGTTTTATGAAATTATGCAATGAAATGCTGTTTAAAAGTTCAAGCAGTTTGTTTATCATTTCAATTTCTAAATGTTTTATTTTTTGTAGCCAAGTATACTGTGTTTGACAGAAAAAGATTGAGAGCTTTGCCTCCATTCAAGCACTTGCATATGAATACGTTAGTTTTATTAAGCCCTGACAAAAGTGGGTGTTGTAGTGGATCCTGATTCATCCACAGTTTTCATTTTCTGCACCTAATGAAGCGTAAAGTGAGATTTGAATGGCTTTGGTCAGCCCGTCCCAAAGTTTGAACCCTCTCTGACGATTCCTCCTGAACGATCAGCCTTGCTGACAACAATGAATCACTTCATCTTGAAGAATGTAAGTTTTTCTCAGAGACCAGCCCCTTGTTCCAACACCGTTTTCACAAATAGCTATTCTTCCTTAAGCGCAGCACTGCAGCTCTTCAACTCTTCAACCCCACCCCCATGATTTTAGGGACAGAATTGCAGTTGACAGCTGAGTTTCTGGATGTCTGAAGTGCTGTGGGTTCATCTCCTGGGCATTTTGAGCGAAAGCTAGCAAGAGAACGCAGCCTAGGATCAGCTGTATACTGAGCTTTTGTTTTTGAATCCCACGCATTTCGCAGTGAACTTGTCACCTCTGGGGTTAAAAATACAACCTGTCCATACAAAATATGTAAAGAGCATGGGTTATGTTTTATCCCCAGAAGTTATAGCTACTGATAGTTTCAGTTTTGAACTGACAGTGATCCTGCCATCTGTCCTGTTTCTACAGGGGCGATGCATCAACTTTACCCGGGTGAAAGCAGAGGAGCCAAGGTCACCGCCACGCAGCAACTGTCCACTTCCACCTCCACCGCCCCCTCCAGACCATCAGCCGCTCATGCGACCTCCGCCTGAAAGACCACCATCCCGGGGACCCTCCATCAACCGCTCACCCCCAGGACCTCCACCAGCCCGGGCACCCCCAGGCCCCCGTGGACCCCCTCCTTCACGACCCCCACCCTGCCCTGGGAACAGGCATTGAGAACAATGGAGGGCCTTCACAGCTATACCCTAAAATCTCTGCCTTTAATTCCGATTTGTAATATTTCCCAAAGCCACTGGTTTCCCACAGTTTCAGATCGATGAGTTAGTTTATTTGGAGTGAATGAAATGTGATTTGTTCTTATTATAAACACAGGCACTGAAAGAGGGACTGCAGTAATGCATGAAATTATTACACATGCAAATGAATGGTTTTTAAGGCACTTAAGAGCTTTGAATGTTGACTTTGGGTATTTGTATATCAAAATTTGCATGACGTTAACGTGTCGGTAGGTTAGAGCTGAAGTAAGTATGGTATACATTATGCCCTGTTTTAATTTGTATCATAATATTAATTGGTCACATCTTTAAAAGGAAAATCAGATGTGTTGTGACTGCAGGGCAGTACAAACCACTAATTTATTAAGCCTTGGGTTCCTGGTAGGCACTTGAATATAAAATGACAGGGTGTCTACCACTGGTACAGGACACTCAACATATTTTATGTAATATATTTTGAGTTTTGCTTTATGGATCATGGTAATTAATAGTAGTCCTATACAGCAGGAAAATGTTAATGTTATAATATGTTAATGAGTTGGATTCTAGGTGTTCTTTTGCCTTGACAAAAATCCCATTGTCTAATTTTTGTTTTATATATTTTCTTTCTCACTCGCTCTCTCTCTATTGATATGAGAATGAGAACAACATTATCTCCATTCTATATAAATGTATAAAAGCAAGGAATAATAATAAAATATTCAGTTCTAAAACTGTTTGATCTGGAGTTGAACAAGCTTTGTTACCGTGTCAGTCACCGACAATGAAATGTGCACAAGCTTAGGGTTTCATCTTCATTCAAGCCTATTTGCTCTGCTTTAAATTTACTTTAATAATACATAACTTTTGCAAATCTTACGAATGCCGCTAATTAAGCAAAATGGATGCTCATGCATAAACACACAAAGAAAGAATATTTTTCTTTGATGAAGCCATTCTCCAAAAATTGGTCAAATTTCTTAAGATTGCATCATTTTCTTCTGAACCTTCCGCATGATTGCTGACTGTCTGTGTTGTGTATCATTGTTCAGTTTTTGCTATCAGACACATTTTATTGCCCTAGTGTAAAAGTAACAAAAACGCTTCATATGAATCTACACGGTAAATAATATCCCTACTAATGCTTAGCCAAATTCCATAGAAATAATAACTCATAAACTAATCTAGGAGCATGTTTGAGCTTCATCTCCACTCATTCCTCTCTGTAAGGATTTAATACTCAGCAGGAGCTTGATTCACATCATGCAACATGACATGATTCATATGGTCTGATGACTGCAGCTCCTTTGGCTGGGTGCACCGAACACTCATGAGAAACATCAGTGTGTTTACTGGCTAAAAAACCTGGAGCCCTGTGGCAGCACTGGGGATGTTCCCATTACAGGCTCTGACAGCCACACATTATGACTAATATCCCTCTGCCTGCTGTGCAGCGACAGCTTGATTGCTCTTGTACCAAAGGAGAGTCATTCAGTGACTGCATTTGTAAAATATAATCTATATTGCTGATATCAGTTTCAAACTTAGGACGTAAGAATGGAAATTACTTCAGTGTGCATATGAACGCTGTTGCAATAACGGACTCAGTAACGCTCCTGGAGTTAATTTCACATCATTGACGTCTGGTCTGTGTTGTGAAGTGAAACAGTGCCCTCTATTGGCCAAAATTACTGAAGTACATCAGACAGAATTCAGTGTTCGATAAAATTATCGTTTGTTGTGACGGAAATACGACGACCATCCATAACTTCCTTCAATGAGACGTCAAAGTTTCATTGTAGAAACTGAATTTGGCCGAACACTGAGCAAATCATCAAACTATTATAAATTCAAATTATCCATATAAAAATAGCAGACTGATGTACTTATGACAAAAAAGTAACTAAAAACAAGTGGTTAAAATATATTAGAAGTCCTCTGAGAATTTCCTATTTTTTCAGTCAAGATTTTTTTTTTTTTCCAAAAGCCCTTCAAAATGATAACAGAACAAAGAAACTCCTACAGAAATCTTGAGAATAAGTAAATAATGACAGAACCATTTTTGGGTGAACTATCCCTTTAATAATAGGCCTTTATCATGCATTGTTAATGAAAGATAGATCTGAAAATCAGCTAAAGCCAGCAGACACCACCATAAACTGAGTCTGTATCACTCTGTTCTCACAGGGCCCATCAGGGAAAATCCAGTCCAGCTTATTGAGTAAGAGGACACGTCTGACCTCCAGTAGACCTCGTTCACTCACACACACAGCTGGGATCTACATTAACGCCACCAATATCCTCTGCTGAAAAACTGTAGCACACAATATCCATCACTCTGAACCATTCATGAGATTTAAATGACTTTTTGATGGGCACATGTGAACTGTTTTTATAACTTTAATAAAGTCATTTAGAAATCATTCTAGGTATGCTTTAAGAAAGCACTACTGTTTAACTGTATAAACATTATATTAGTCAATGTTTTTGGGGGTTCAATACATGAATATTGGAAGGAGAAAGTGTAAGGCAATATGGGATTTGTAGTTTTTATGGGGTTTTCTGAATAGTTTATGTCCAACACAGCAAGTCCATAAATACATTTGGCACAAAGCTATTGTCATACTGCTATGTTCTTAAATCCAACCACAGCACACATCAACCAGGACCTCTTGAAATCATCTTTAGAAGAGATGCTTCCACAGGAAGTTCTCAAAGCATTTTAACAGGAAAACGAAGTCTCTAGCTTTAATTTGATCATGCCATGGGAAACAAGGGCAGATCTAGGAAGACTATAACAAGAACACACTTTAGGCTTTCCTCTTCTTCAGGATTTTCGATCCTGAGAGTGCTCCTTTCTTGGCCCCTCTGACCATGCCTTTGAACTGGCCTTGGAGTTTGGCCTTTTTCCTGTTAAAGGTACAAGCAATGTTTGATCAGATGCATCACTCATATTTGAGGAGGATACATGTAAATACAGACTTTGATCCTTACCTGCGGTTGAGCTGGGCTTTCTTCAATGGTACATACGCATATGGGTCACACTTGCCTGCCTTCTTAACATCACCTTTTCCCTTCTGCAACAAACAGAGATGTTTAGCAGACATTCATTTTATGTTAATAACTAAAAATGTTCTGATGAAAATGGCTCTTCACTTCTAACCTTAGATTTATACTCCGTCCCAAACTCTGGTCTTCTATCCAGAGGCCTGTGGATTCCAATGCCACCAGCTGAGGAGTTCAGAGAATCACAATGTACCATGATATTACAATCATTTCTTGGGCATAGTACCATACCACTAGCTTTATTTTTATTTTTTTAACACAAGTACTGTGGTAATTCCACTACATTCTTTGAAGTATCTTGGAATGAAATGGTATTAATATAGTTGACATCGAGTTGAGTGATACAATCAAGTCTAAGTAACTGTCTTATTAGGGATTCATTGAATCTGAAAGTATGTGTGTGTAATTTTGCACATCTGTACTCTATACTATATTATTTGCAAAGGAAAATTAACATGCACAAGATGCAATTGAACTTCAAAAATATTGTTGTCCTACCTTTGTATTTCATTGCAGGTTTGACATCCATATCATCATCTAGATCATCATGCATTTTCCTCTTCAGATTCTTCTTCTGCTCAAGGAAAGAGAGAAATTAACATCACACACTGCACACTACCTTTCTGTATACTTCCCGATTCTGTCGAAGGAAGTGAAATACATAAACACTTACAGTTTTGACTCCAGCCTCTTCAAGTACATCATCCATTTCGGCATCTGAAGAGAGATATGGATATGATTGCACTGTGGTATATTACAATTATAAATGTATGCAATACATTTAAACACAGATGATTATGTCCCACCTTTTGTTTTATAATCTTCGTCATCTGCCTCCTCTTTGATGATCAACCTTCCATCGGATGTCATCTTAAATCCATGCTCTGTTTTGATGACCTTCTTTAGATTAGGGTCGGTGGCTAGATATATTGTGAAATAAAAATAAGCAATATATAAACAGATATATGAATGTACTTGATCAATTTGAGTTGATCATGATTGAATTTAACTGGACATATCTAAAGAGGCCTTACCCAAAACTCTCTGCGCTGCTTTTGGATCAAGGAAGTTGAGTGGTTCGTCAGATACGCCTTCCTTTAACCAGGCCTGGCCCTTTTTCATTGGCTTCTTCTGATCCTTTTTAGGCTTCTCATCTTCATCCGAGTCAGAGTCCGTCTTGGCCAGAATGTCCTCAATACTGCAGAGACAAATAAAAGCAAAACATCTACTCTCTGAAGTACATCCTTCTCAGCACTGTTAACTAAGCTTTAAAATAAAAATAAAACTATTATAAAAGCAAACTGTTTTGGAAACACCGTACCTCTCTGCTTTCACTTTAGGCTTCTCATCCTCAGTGTCTGATCCGTCCTCTTCGGTCTTGATCACGAGTTTGCGTCTCTTACTCCTGGCCTCTGTTTTACGGATGTTCACTAGAATCTTGTGTTGATCAGCCGGCAACATGCTTTTGACCAGCTCAAATCTGAACAGATTTTACATTACAATCATACAAAGACACAAAAGGAAAAAAATGCATTAAGAACTAAAGGACCAAGTGGTCAGTTTTGGTTAGCTGCTAAACTTGCCCAAATTTCCTAATCAGCTTGGTGTAAATGTTCTTAAGTTTCATCCTAAAATGTCTTCGCATATCATTCATATTGCTGATGCCTTCCATCTGCAAGATAATAGGGGGGGGAAAAATGTAACACGGTCACTTTAATAACAGACACCTCTCAGACACTTTTTAAATGTTGAAATATGAACTTGAAAACACACTCTCTCTTCTTCACTTACAATAACAGCAATATGGCTGGCTAAAACCTTGACATCCATAGAAAAGATCAAGACTTTTAGGAAACCCAGAGAGGCTTTGACGACGTCTCGTGTCCTGCTTGAAAGCAGCAGACACACATTTTGCAGCAGCAGCTCCAGTGAGGACACGTCAATGGAATCTGCACATAAAGACCACACAATATTTTTGCTTCACAGTCAAAGATTACAAACATTTATTGATTCTTTACAATCCATGCATCACTACATTTTCTGAAGAAAAGGAGTTGTGCTTACCCATAAAATTAAAAACAGAACAAGGCTAGTTGTTTGATTGTTCACCAGGGGAACAAACTAGCAAAAATAGCTCAAAAGTAGTGTTTCCACCTTATTTTTAAAGTAAGAATGGACATGTCTGCAGCTATTTGTAACTTTAATGTGCAAGGCTTCCGGTCACGTGACCATTACGCTGCTTTATATTATCAACTGACAATTTGTCATCATATTTGAATTAATCATAAACACTCTGGTTTGTAGTGCAAATAGTTATTCTTCCAGTTCATTTGCTGCTACAGGTAAATAACTAGAAGTATTGCACATTCAAAGAAAATAGCTTACTTCCATCTTGCAAATTAGGGTGGATAGCAGAAGTCACACTTACCTTTATAATGGAACACTAGTCTTGTTAAAGCCAGAACTGTACAGGTGATCATCGTTACAGAGCCAGTTAGTCCAATAAACACATGGCCTAAATACTCATTTATGGCATCTGAAAGCACACGATTATAAAAAATGATTTTATATGAGCTCATTGCTCAGCAAAATACATCTCAATAATCTCAATTAATTAATTAAAAGGTTTTATTCTCACCTTTTATGTTCCCACAAAACCTTACAAATGCATTTCCGATCTCAACTAGAAGAGAGTAGGCATTTTTGCGGGCACCAATAGACATTTCCTTAGTGCAAAGAATGACCTAAACAGATTAAAAAGCCCAATATTAAAACTTTCATAAAGAACAACACTCTAATTTAAGACTGTGCTCTATACGAGACAAACCTCAGGAAGCAGAGCTGTAATAAAATCACGGTGTTCTTCATTCAGCTGCTTCACTATGTGAATCAGACACTTGAGTCTAGGCTGAAAATTGTCAAAAAACCAGCACATATTAATCCATTAAACATTCTGTGTGTAAATATGATTACTTGGTGGTGTTTTTCACAGCTCTCACTCGTTTGGAAGGTGAGGCTGCTGTCGTCAGGCCGTTCATCAGCATTGTTTTCAGCTGCTCGAGATTCTGCAGAACAAAAGCCTTACAAGACGCACTCTCTCCTCCACAAATTTCCTCCAGCACACGGTAGGCTTTCTTCTGGCTGCTAGAATCCTTGCTCTATATACATACACAAATTTTACATGAAGTGCACTCATAACACAAGAGTGAAAATATGTCTTAAAATAGTAACAGGAAGATTCTCACCTCCACAAAAGGTTTAATCAAACTGAATGTCTGGGTCATGGATGCTTCATCTACAAATGGAGCCATTGCCACAATCAAGTCGATAACTGCAAGCCTACAAAATAAGAGCCACTTATTTTCCAAAGCAAGATGTAAATTAAGGTGCCATTCCATTGAAACAAAGCACTTTTTAGGCTTATAGTCCAGCCACAAAAATCCAGTCTCAAATTATGCATTTTTCAGGTTTTCATCTAGGTCTCTACCCTTTTCTAAGCATCTCAAAGATCTGTTGAACATATCTAGAGCCTTCTAAATAAAGACAATAAAGGTGCGGAGCTGTATTACCGTGTGAACTCAGAGTTGTCTGCACCGGTGAGTCTCTCTGATGCTTTCTGCAGAAATGTGCACACCATCTGAACCAATGGAACAAATATTTAGAACCGGCAACAAGGGCAATGGCACAATAAATATATGCAGACTGCAAGATATTTGCAGTTCATTTGTAACATATAGGGAAGACTGCAATAAAGTCATTCTTGCTATGATATAATTCATTTGTTAATATGGTAAATTAATTACCGCCTGTTCTGTAATGCTCAGGTAGACTCTGATTGTGTCCAGGACAGCCATTCTAGCAGACGCTCTCTCTCCAGGTTTCAGTTGCTGACTGTAGACATTAAATAGGATGGGAAGGAAGTTCTTGGAAAATCTTTGCAATTCTGACTTTTCCTCCTCTGCAGATGACCCAGAATAAAAAAAAAATGCATTTAATATACAATCATAAATCTCAATGAGCAGTCATCAGTTAAAATATAGCCACAGCAATGAAAAAAAAACAAAAAAAAAACAATGATATTCAGATTTTGAGTTATGGTTTTAACAACCCAGCTGACCTGTTTCACAGCTCTTGTTGATAATAGTCCGCAAGGACTGGCAGATGCACAGACGGAGGTCAGGGCGATCATTCAGGGCCATACCCAGAGACCGAGCAATGCCCTTAAACGATGCCAACAGATCGGTGGGTTTAGTGCAGAACCCAGGTAACATTGTCCAAATCTGGAAAAACAAATTACACCTTTAAAACACTGAGAAAATAAGCCAAATAGATGATTCATTCTACTAAATGACAATCCAAATGTTTCTATGTATGTAACAAGGATCAGTGGGAGAAAACAGTATATTATAGTAGTATATAACAGCATTATGGTGAGTAAATTATAATTTTCATTTTTGTGGGAACTATCCCTTTAACCGCAGCCACTGCATACATAGTAACGGTCAAAATAATCAGACATTGTCAAAATATTTAGCATACCTGCATCTGTAGAGTCTGATACACTTTAGCCATCAATGTCTGTCCTGACTGCTCCAGTTCATCAGCTGAAATATTAGAGATCGACATATGCATATCTCAACATGTAATTTAATACAATAATACCGACAGCACACGACATTTCAACATATAAACCAATGTGTGTCCGTGTGTGCGTGCATGACTGATACACACCTGTCTGTTTAAGTTTGTTTGCCAGAGGGAAAAAGTATGAGGTGAAGTAAGCCAACTGAGTGTTTTTCACATGATCTCTTATGACTGGTATCAGCCAGCTACGCGGGAACTCCGGGTCATCACTGCAAAGAGACGAACATTTCACAGCATTAATAAACTAATTTTTAATTCAAAAGACTGAGATGCACCAGCAAAGTAACTCACTCTGTTCCAGTGATGAGGAGGGGCACAGCTTTCAGGACCACCTCTGGGCCCATGCTCTCCACAGCACTGCCCACAGCCAGATCCAGCTCTCCAGAGAAGGGGAACTGAGGGGTGGCCCGCAGGTCACTGAGAGACTGGAGACTCTGAGGATCACACACACACATCTGTGAGTAAACTATCAATTACTTAGAAACTCACAAACTACGGAGTATACTGTATTTCAGTCAACCTTTATCATCATAGGATGAGTCTGTTTTCCTGCAGCTCGGTAGAAACAGCCCAAGATCTGCAGCACAAATGGCCAAGAGGCATGAAAACGATAGGACAATCCTTCCTCCACGATACTGAAAGAGATAGAAATTGGACTTTAGCAAGACCATGCTCTAGAAAAAGGTGACAATACAAAAGATGAAAGTCTCAGGTAGCTCACTGAAACATCTTTAGGATGCAAGCCCCATTTCCAGCTGATGTGTTTGGTAAAACGGATCCGATCTCAGCCATATGCGGAGCCACACACTCATTTAACAGAGTCTGGATGGAGAAGCGGAAAGTAACATTTTTAAACATACAAGAACAAGAAATCAAAATTCTAACAAATAATACACTGCTGATACACAAGGTGTGAAAAAACCTTCAAAGTCTGAGTCGCAGCAGAGACTACTTGTGTGTGTGGAGACAGAAGACACGACATGGTGACAGAGAAGAGGCGAGGAAGATGACCAATACTCAGAGAGCTCTGTAAACTAGAGGCCAAAAATTATGTAATGACCAAGATTCCTCACAAAGGTAGCAAACAAAAGACTCAGTGCTAAAAAAGGCCTACCTGGAAAGATGAACATGGGCTTTTTCCATTACAGCAAGCCATGCTAGTAAAGGCTGCAGATCATTCTCACTTGGAACATAGTCATATAGAGCCTGGAAGGAAGTTGTTGTAAGATATGTAAATCCACACATTAGGAAATTAAAATGCAGAATCACATCTTTCTGAGACCATGTGCATGTGATATTGATTGTCATACTCACTGTGATGATCTGTGCATTCAGTTCTGCAGACATGCTGGCAGGACTAGGCTTGCTGCTGAAGAGCCTGTGGAAAGCCTGCATTGCATTTGCTGTTACCAGCTTCAGAGAAACAGAAGCAGGTGTTAAGAATTGATAAGTCAATTAAAACGAAAATGTATCCCTTAAACTGCTCTTACCACATGACTAAGGGTCATCACACGGAGAAGGGTCTCACAGCAAGATTTTACAGAGCTCAGAGGAAGAGCAGACAGCAGGTCTTTTAGAAGACCAAGCACGTGCAGAGTGGTTGTGTCCTCTTTGCTGCCTTGAGACGGATAGAAATATAATCACTCAATCAGTAAGCAGAAAATTATTTCAGTCTGTAAATAAGTGCAATGGACACTAGGTGGTGCTATGGGGTAATTTTTGCTGCACAACTGCCTAGACAATAACTTAATGCAGTTTGATTTTCAACATTAAATTGTAAGTTTTATCTAAAACTAAAATGCTTTTGAAAAATAAAATTATTAATTTACACACTTAAAGGATTAGTTCCACCAAAAATGAACAAGCAGTGAGGTATCAGAGTAGAATGGCTGTGTGAAAAGATACTACTCATCTGTCCTTTACTTGCATTCTTCACAGAAATGCACTGTTACTGGTTTTCCTGATTTTATTTATTTTTTAAATTATTTAGTGGTAGCCTCAGATGCTGTATAATTTCACCTGTTATCAAAAGCAGGTGCTTTTACTCGTTTTGAGCATTCCGGCAGACAGAACATGAGTTCACTAACCTCCTGACTGCTCCAATTCTTTGCAGCAGAATTTGGCTGTGGCGACTGCTGCTGGGTGATGGGCCGGGGCATTATCAGAGAACATGAAGTCACTGTAATGAAGGACTTGGCAAACACCCTGCTGCGCTGCTTTTCGCACCTGCAACACATGGACAATCATCATTCAGAAACCTCAAATAATCATAGTCAGTCACTCTGCAATGCGAGTACAAAACTACTGTTTCCATTGTGTATTACTATAACAACTAGTGGTGGATAGAATGATTAAAATCTTAAATGGCACAAAAGGAATATCAAGGTTAACATTCCAACTCTGAGCGAATGGGAATCCAACAGACAGACCTTTGGTTTAGAGTGCACTGTGAAGCTCAAAAGCCCATGGTACATCTGTAGAGTTGAAGGGTAACTCCAGACTGACAGATCTTGTTTACGCAGCAAAGTCGCTAGACAGGATATGATCTGCAAAGGAATATGACAGCGATTAGCATAGCAGCAATTAGAATATAAAAGTGCAAAATAATAAGAGGAGACACAAAGCACACTTCCTCCTCACATCATAATCTCATTACATACATTTCTCCTCTGGTGGTCTTCAGTCATTTTAGATAATAAAAAAAAAAAAAAAAAAAACACATTTGGCACTTGCTATATGAACTAAATCAATCAGGGACATCAGAAGAGACTAAATGGTCTTTAAAAAGTCCACAATTTAAAGTCACAAATTAATAGGAATAGGAAAAACACATTGCAGTGCTTTGAGGCACAATTTACAATTCAGTCATGAAGTAGTCTTTGATAATATCTAATCTACCTTCCATGCATTAGATTTGAAATACCTTTGATTAATTTTTAACTAGAATATTGTGTTAATTGAAAATGTAATCCTTTCCTAAAATATGTATTCTTATCTAGAAATAAACTTAGGTGAAAACTGTCTAGCACCATGAAATCCTCTCAAAATACAAAAACAATATGACAAACAAAATACAGCCCATTCTTTTCATTAAAAAAAATCAGCGTTCGATTTATGAGAAGAGTGTACAAACCCATTGCAGGCAGGACAGTGTGTCAGAATTGGCTTGGTTTGACATGATATCTATTAAAGCCTTGGCTGTGTCTGAGAACTTCTTCTTAAGCACTGCCACAGGCATCCTTGAAAAGATGAGCAGAACATGTACTTATTTAGATCAACAGCTAAGGCAAATCCGAATTCCTTCCTATGCTGTTGTTTCTTTGACTCATGACACGCCACTCACCTTTTCATGACCAGGTTTAGGAGGTAGGCAACAGCTGCCAGAGATTCACTGCTATCTACAGCTTCGAGTGTTGTCATCTGCCAATTGAAAAATGCAAAATGAAAAGACATTCACAGATTGATCCACAGAAAGCTCACTTTTAAGCATTTCGACACAGCCAAGTGGGTATGAAACAAATTGATTTCATGGTGACTTTAATTTACCAAGGCTGCAAAGTACTCCGTCTCTGTCTCCTTTCCTCCCTGAGACCGAATCACTTCGGTTACAGCCGCCAATACAGCACAGATCTGTAGAAAAGACATCCATTATACATAATGTGGTTTCAACTTAAAGAAATATTGTAAAATATAAATAAATAAATTCCTCTCCCTAAGTCAATCCAAAATGTAGACAAGATTTTCTTCATCAGAACAGATCTGGAGAAATTTACTATTAAATCACCTGCTCACCAATGGATCATCTGCAGTGAATGGGTGCCGTTAGAATGAGAGTCCAAACAGCTGATAAAAACATCACAATAATCCACATGATTCCAGTTCATGTTTGTAATAAACAAATGGTTCAAGATGGTTTTTTTTTTTTTTTTACTTTTTAACATTGCTTCCAGCTAAAATATTGGTCAATAAATAAAGGTCATCTCACCTGAATCAAGAGTGAAACATGCACAGATGAAGGACTGTTTACAAGCAAACATGTCAGTGTATTTTGATGTGAGAGGACAACAGGGAATGGACCTTTTCACTAAAGGAAACATTATTATGGATTGGTAAGTCATAAGCGAACGTTTAAAAATACAATGCCTTAATAATGGATTTTTTTTCTTACGAACATGCAGATTTTCACTTCATAAGATGTTAATGCATAGACTGGAGTTGTGTGTATTAATTGTGGATTATCGTGATGTTTTTATCAGCTGTTTGAACTCTCATTATGACGGCACCCATTCACTCACCCACTGGTGAGCAAGTGATGTAATGTTGAATTTCTCCAAATCTGTTCCAATGAAGAATACTCATCTACATCTAGAATGGCCCGAGGGCAAGTAAATTCAGCAATTTCATTTTTGTGAACTTTTCCTTTAACAATAGCTTATGGTGCAGCTCTCTGGCCATCAAACAATACAAACCTCTTTATGTGCTGCAGAGTTTGACTCCCAGTAGCGCTGTACTTTTCTGAAAGTGAGGTTGGAGCAGTCTGACAGTCCACTAAGAAAAGTCCCAGAGGTTTTCTCTGTCAGGGCTTGATCCTCCATGGCATCTGCTGATTCCATGGCATCACTGCTTCTCTGCAGAGATCCTGCCTGAAGCTCATTGTGGAGTTTCAAGGCATCTACTGTCAGATCACTTTTTTCTGTTTAAATATAGACAGAGATTTGGTGAATCTCACGTTCGCATCAACCAGCCCATCTCAACACATTGTTATGACATACTAGTCTCGAATACAGTCAAAACATGGGCAGTTCAATTAACTAAGAAATTACAAGACGTCATGATTTAAACTGCTTTTCGATAAACTCGAAATTAAATTAGTCGTCGCCCTCCCAATCAACCAAGCATGATTTTTTAGCTTGTTTACGAAGTTCGACCAGCTAACGTTACCCACGTGTTGTCAGACAGGCCAAAGTCTTACCAGAGGGACGGCTGAAATATTGGCTCCTCGCGGCCTTTCGATAGCGACTTGTCTCCGGATTGGAGTCACTACTGTGGCCTTTCTTCCATCGCCTGATTTTCTGGGCTGTACCGGATCGAAGTTTTCCGGACTTCACCATTTTAGCAGGTGAAAATCCTTATAGCGCTGCAGTCACGTTTGTCTCTCCAGCTGGCGTGTCGCGCTTAGTTTTGCGTCATCAGCGGGCGTCTTCTTTGGTGGGGGTCACATACCGCCATCTACTGAGCTTTAAAAAAAAAAAAAAAACTCACGAGTTGATTTTATGTCCCTGTCACACTGTTCATAATTGAATTTTGAACTGTTTTAATGATTATTCCTGCTCCTCGACCACTATGTAAGTGATGAACTTAAAATTAATGGTAACCTGAAATTTCTAATTGTTTTATTATTTTAATCTGTCCTCTTTCATGTTTAAGTGATAGCATTTAAACATATTCTGGTGTTAAACATGTTCTCAACTTTCATAAATTCACCACATCCAATTAAAGACCATTTTGTCAACTTTTTCATTTCGCTTAATTCCATCATGGGCTGGCACTCATATAAAATATACTATACTAGTTTCAATTTGCTTCATCTTGTATATTACTACAATATCAAAAGATCAAAGGATAACAAAAAGGTTTCCGCTTACACATGACAGGACATATGATAAGCTGACATTAGGAAAATAAACCAGAGTTTGTCAGTCAGACATATATTGTTTATTAAAATATGGTGTTAAAAATAAACCATTCTCTGGTATTTACAGACACACATTCTGACGTGTTTTAAAATTGCTATTTAATTCCATCACATCATATTTTTTTAAAAAATCCTTAAATAAATCCTCTCCGTGGTGATTGGCATTATGCCACAAATGTTGTTAACAGAATTCCTCTTGTATTCAGTTAAGCCAATTGGTAAATGAAGCCAGTCAACCTTTCAATCAAAAATTCAGTTTAAAAAAAACACCTTTGCTACAGTATAAAAATCTGTCAAATTTAATAAAAACTTGTGAAACGCTGACAGTGAGAAACCGTTAAATATTACAATATGCAGTAATTGTACAGTTTAGATAGTTGCTTTGTTTCAAAATTTATTACAAACCGTATTCATTTAAAATACATTTTTATTAGAAATAATTAACCTGTCTGTCCTGTCCTGCAATAAATTATAAAAGCATGTCTACAAACAAATGTGTACAAAGAACTTCAGAATATGAACACAGGTTGTTGTTGTTTTTACAGATAACACAGATACGTAAAAGTCTCATAAGTCTATGATTAGTGCCCTAACACGATTTTAAATATCCATACGCTCTAAACTGAAAAGAGTTCTGCTTAGTCATGGACTGCAGACTGAATCAAGGATCAAGGCAAATGATACCACATAGAATATGGAAATGAATATCCACACAACATATGTAGGGATATTAAAACCAAGAAGGCAAGGTATCTAATTTAATATTATACATTTAGTATGCTACAATTATGAATTGTTAAGCACACAGTAAACAGAAACTTAAGAACTGATTTTGCAAAATCTTGTGAATATACTCTCCAATTGCTGTGGAACTATATTAATGTTTTACACATGCTTATATGCATGTATATTTGGCCTTTTAAGCTCCTCATAGATTCAAGAAAATAGACATTTCTGGAAGAAATGTTTGTGCGGCTCGCATCAAGATCAAGACATTGATGCTTGCATATAGAACAGCCACAGGCTCAGCACCCGCCTACTTCCACTCACTATTACAAATCTACATCCCCTCCAGAAGCCTGAGATCCGCTAGTGACCAATGCCTCATGGTACCATCACAGAGAGGCTCAAAATCACTTTCCAGAACATTCTCGTTCACCATTCCTGGCTGGTGGAATGATCTTCCCACCTCTATCCGGAATGCTGAATCCCTGACAATTTTCAAGCGACAGCTGAAAACTCATCTCTTTCGACACTACTTGACTTCATCCTAAATGAACAATGAACAATGCCTGAAACTTGGTATTACGAGCACTTCCTGTGTCTGTTTGCCTCTTTAAGAAGAATCGCTTTATGTATTCCCCAATTGTAAGTCGCTTTGGATAAAAACGTCTGCAAAATGACTAAATGTAAATGTGCTTGATATTTGAAAAGGACAAGTGTTGAAACTCAAACCTGATCAGTGAATTTATATAATGGAAACATAGGTTTGAGTTCACCGAGTCCCAGTTCAAAGTTTTGTGTGTTTAGTTGGGAACAATGGGCTGACTAACAATGACCTGTATTACAAAGTCCTTCTGGATCTTGGTGTCTTGTAAACGTGTTTTATCCGTGAGTAGCTTTCCAGAGAAAAACCAGCGCTGGTGGGTGGTATCAATGTCTTCCTGAATTTGAAGCTGTTTCTTCAGCTGACGAATGGAATCGACCATCGTGGCGCTGAGGCGAAGGTCTTTTCCGGTGGAGAGACGCACCTTCAGCTGGAACTCCTTTTCCTTCTTCTCCTGTAGCTCAGAGTGTTCAGACACATTATGATCGCTGCACTCGGACACCAGGTTGACTGGAGGAGCCAAGCAGTATGCCGGGAGCTGATAGCGGTTCCCCAGTTCATCATAGCACTCCATAAGAGACCCTGAAAGAGCAAATCAAAAGCTCCAATGCTGTTGTCATTAAATGCCCGAATGTGTATATTTAGTATGTGTATATGTATGTATACTACTTTCTAAAAGTTTGGGGTTAGCAAGATTTTTTAAAGTCTCTTATGGTCAGCAAGGCTGATTTTTTTTTTTATTTAAAAATACCATAACAGTAATATTGTAAACATTATTACATATTTAATTGAACTGTTTTCTATTTTAATATATTTTAAAATGTAATTTATTTCTGTGATGACAAAGCTGAATTTTCATCAGCCATTACTCCAGTCTTCAGTGTCGCATCCTTCAAAAATCATTTTATTATGCCGATTTGATGCTCAAGTAACCTTTCTTATTATTATCAATGGTTAATATTTTTGTGGAAACTGAAAAAAAAAAAATCAGGAGTCTTTGATATATTCACTTATGGGGTAAAAATTGTAACATTATAAATGTTTTTACCGTCACTTTTGATCAATTTAACGCAATTTTGCTGAATAATTATTGCATTAATAATTCCATTAAAACCAATCGAATGATAATTATAAAACTTTTGTAACAAAAAAAGTTGTATTACATTAGTATTTTCACTAGATCTGTAGATTAAAATGCTGTTTAAATGTTTACCATGAGGCAGTGTGATGCTGGCTCCATCCACAATAGCCTGCGCCAGTTCATGGTCGTTACATTCAATCGCTACAGCTGCAGCTTTCAGTGCATCCCAGATCTCTTTACGGCCATCAAAAGCTGGGGCCGTGTCCCAGAATTCATCTCTTTTACTGCGCAGCTGGCCCTCTGTCATAGGATATTCACTTTTCCACTTGGGCTTATCTTTCTTCAGGGGCTCATTGCGTCCTACAAGAGAAAAAGACATAAATGTAGAAATGTCACCTAAACAATCTCCTGATTGTTTAGATATGCATTAAGTGGCCAGACCGATGTATCCGTGTGACATCTGTAAAGATCCTGTTTCGCAAAAATGGTTCTGATTTCTTGTTAAAGAACTGGGACAGCAAATACGTCTTACATAGTGCATGTGACATAACAGCTTTTGGCCAAATGAGATTCAGTGGACCTTTCCAAGAATCAGATTTTCCATGCTAGAAGCTTCTCTTTGACATGTAGCAAAGATTTCTAAGCACATAAATGGTGGTTTAATAACTACTTTTCCCTTAAATGAACTATGAAGCTATGTGGATCAAATGTAATAATGCAGTAAAAATCAGCATCTAAACCACAACCTAATTCCCAACAGTCAAGCCAGCCCAGCTCAATGTCGACTAAAGACGAAGAGCTCATGTACAGTAGGCCAAAGGGAAATCCCTTTGAAAGCTATTGGCTCAGACCATAAGTGACTGAATCATTTGTATACAAACAAAACGTGACAGAATCACAGCATAGATTTCAAAAGAAACATATACTGTAAGTGCTTTGAATCTTCACCACAATTGTAATAAACCTGCTTTCGAGTCAAAGCAGCTGTCACTGCGACATGCTGGGGGGAAAAAAACAAATTATTTATAGTGTCTGAGATTAAAGACTTAATCGGGTGATGCAAAACAGGATTTAGTGGCCTCTTTCCCATCATGCATCACTCCTGGTCAGATGAGAGTTTACAAGAGTACAATGCCACAAAACAAACACTCTCCATCATTCTGCACTTTCAATCTAAATTTGAAAAAATGAACTAATATCAAACCATTTAGCCTTAATTTCTAAATTGTTCCTTTTTATTATGCATTCTTCTGATAAACAAAGACTTATAAAGTCCAAGTCCATGATGCACTGTAATAAACAAACATGTTTAACACACATTTAAAGTAATACTATAATTCCACACACACACACATACACAAATCAAACTGACTGTGTAAGTCATCAAACTAAACATGGCCAGTCCATCTAACATCTTGCAGACTTATAAATCCTTTTCAAATACTAAATACAGGAGATTAAAATGCTCATTTAATTTGGCTTCCAAAGGCAGGGAACTTTGGTGTGACAACAGGTATCTGCTAGCATGACCAAAAACCTGCCACTAACAAATAAGTAGGCTACTGTATATCAACAACCTCAGCAGTAGTAGTATCTCTAACCATACACTGCTAGAAACTGTGCGCTGTACGCTACTTACTTTTCAGCACAACTGTTATCGTTGGTTGATAGTCTCTCGAGTTTGCAACTCCCATGGTCTGAGCAGTCACTTATTCCTCTAATCAGTGAAACGTTACTGGACGCTCGCTCCTATGACTTCATGCAGGGGTTTGAGAGACAATCAACTCCACATGCGTGGTGCTACAAGATATCCTGTCACAGCAAAACTCATGACACTCCGCTAGAAGCTTAGACCAGTTTCTTGCAAAATGTACACGCCCATCACCTGTTTTCTGAATCTAAAAATAACAACTGAACAAATATAAATCAAAGCAGATCACCAAGATATCTTCTAGCAGCAAGAAATAGACCTAGCTTTTACAATCCCTGGCTTGAGTTTAGATGTGAGTGCCTTTTTACAACAAACCTAATCCAGTCAACTCTATTTTAGACCAGGACGGATAGTCAAAAATAAACTGTAAATCCCAGGATTGTCCAGAGCAGGTGCATCCAAGCAGTTCCATAAATACATCTAATCTAAAACGTCCCAATCTTAATGGATTTCTAGGTAAAGGAAGAACATTTTAGCATATAAGCAGACAAGAGTTTATATAATATCCAATATGTTAATCTTCTTTGCGCTGTGCCATCAGAATTAAGTAATTCAAGGAAAATTCAAGGAGACTTTCTTTTATGTTGGTTTACTTAAGAAATCAATAACATTCTTTAGAGTTCCTGCAGGGACTTATGGGTTCCATAGCGTAAGATCTGCCCTTATAAAAGAAAGAAAATTTACCCTAACTGCTCATTTTGAAATGGTGCCTAGAGGTTTTTAAGATGATTTTGGTGATCTAAGGCAGAACCAAAACTCAAGGGGCTTACAAGGAAGTGCATTGAAAAGTTTAGATAAAAAGGAGTTTAAAAAAATAATAAATTCAATTAAAATAAATAAATTAGTTAATAAAAAATCTAACAGTACAATACTAAAAATGTAATTTATTAGAAATATTTTTCAAATAATAATTAATACACATGAATATTAATATATATAATACAAGAAATTCTATAGATTCCTTTGAATTTTTAGTATTGGAGGTCACATGCATGAGATCATATTTAGGGGTCCATGGCATTTTAAATAATTTTTAAAAAATCTATTATTATACAAAAGTTACCCAGATCTTGCCTTTTTACAGTGATACATTCTCTAAAATATCAGAAATACCAAAAAAAAAAAAAAAAAAAAAAAAAGAAGAAGAAAAAAAAAATCTGAGTAGGACAAGTAAGTTTTTTCATTCAAGGAACACCACAACTTACGCATTCACACTATTTGCAAACAGGATTCCTGGATAGATGAAGCCTTACCTCCTCCTTTGGTGCTGTATCTGGATGCATTCCTGGAAGACAGGTGAGACCTTTGGCGTATCACTCCAAAACAACTTCCCATCACTCAAACTCACATCAGGACCAGACGCCTGGATGCCTGAATAAATGCATTTCTACAGGATCCAAAATGTAAAAAGTCCTAGTCAATGACGTTAATAAATGATATTTTGTTTTTGTATTAGAAAGATTGTGTCTAGTTGACTGTTATTTTAGGTTATCAGATGTGTTGTTGTCCGAGGGCAGACACAAGCCCGTTGTATTCCGCTGAGTCGACATTTGTCTAAGCCTTAAGCTTATCAGTAACCTTCCAGGAAGACAAAGTTATTACACTAATGCAGTCAATGGACAGTAAATACAAATCTAAACTTGATATTTAATTATCCTCTGAGTTCAACAACACACATACTTGCCGATGTAGTCCACACTCAAATCCCTAAAGAAGAATAAATCAGTGTAGAGCTCTAAACGATGAAATCGGCGAACTAGTGAGATCTGCGACTAGAGGGCGCTCTTGCACATTATCGTGAACAAGTGCTGCATGGAGAAACAGCAGAAATACAGCAGGGGTAACACATCTCTAATATATATTAAAAATTCATATTAAATAAAATACATATTCATATATATTTTCCCAAACGCTACTTCTGTTACTGTTACAACAATAAAACTGTAGCTATTTGCTTTTAATCACCACTGATCTGGTGAAAAAAAAAAAAAATGAAATGGTGAAATGACGGTACACTGCCATCTAAAGGCTGTAATACATTTAATGCACATTGATGCATTTATAGATGTTAAAAGTCTGAACTGTAAGATGATGAAACGAGAAATGCTGTTAAAAACATTTATTTAACATAATAAAATTCTAGGCAAGTTTCTTCAGATGTGGTTGACTTTGGAAATGAAGTATTGGATTTCAGTGCATTTAAATAATGATACTGTAAGTGATATAAATAATGAGTTAAAAATCATATTTACATAATCAAACATTAAGTCCCACATGGCTACAAACCCTGCTTTAAAGGAATAGTTCACCCAAAAATGAAAATACTGTCATTATTTACTCAACTCTACTCTGTATGAGTTTCTTTATGTTGAACACAAAAGAAGATACCTTTTTGGTAACAGTTGAGAGTAGCCACTGACATTCATAGTATTTTTTTCCATACTATGAAAGTCAATGGCAACCGTTAACCGTTTGGTTACCAACATTCTTCAAAATATCTTTTTTTGTGTTCAACAGAAGAAAAACTCATACAGGTTTTGGAACAAGTGGAGGGGGAGTAAATGGTGACAGTTTTTTTCATTTTTGGGTGAACTATCCCTTTAAACACAGTATCTTCCATTGATCGCACAGACAACTGTCATGATTTCATTATAAAATATTGATAGAAACATTCAAAATATGCATGGTATTTTTTGGAGGGCAGCCCTTTCATTTGGCCAGAAAGAGCAAAAGTCATCCAGTGAGATCACTGTCTAAATCTGGGCTCTGCAGACTCCTGTGTTCCCAGGGCTCTGGTTCTGCATTCAGCCTAGGCACAGCGGGTGAGACTCACCCTGATGAGTATGTTGGTCATCACCAACCAAGACAGTCAAGTCTTTAATGTCTCAGACTGGCATCATGTCTTTTTTAAGAGGGTAAATGTCCCATGTCAGTCCGTCACCATATGGGGTGTGTCCAGAGGGAAGGAGAACACGTGTCACCCAATGACTGTGAAGACAATTATAATAATTTATATTAAAATCACAGCTTACAGACTGCAGAGTTTGACTAAGAGCATGTAAAATGTGTAATTTTACCTTCTCTTTTCTACACCAAAGAACACCTTCCAGTTGTTTAGTTTACCATAACTAAAAGGATTACGATAGACCTTTAAAAAGAGAGAAAATGTTAAATAAATCGCAGATCAAAAATAACTACAAAATTTGACAGTTACCAGAGATCAAATAATAGAAAGAAAATAAATTCCAATCAATTATAAAAGTTTAGACTTTTATAACTTACCTTTCCACGTTTTGCCAAATGTTTGGCCTCTTTGTTGTTTATATGGCGTTCAATGCTGGTTTCTCCACGAGTGATAAGTATAGCATGCCAAAGTGTGAGACCTCCTAGGGCAACTGACACTGTGCTGATGGAAAAAACAGCAAACATAACAAAAGATGTGAGTCTATGGAAATAGTAAAACCAGTGTTGGGGCCGCAGTGAAAGAATAGACTACCTTGTAAGGACCCACATGTAGATAACACTCTTGTGAAACATCCTGTCTTTGTAGGTGTACGGAGGTTGCGAAACCTCCTGTGTCCATTGAAGATCAGAAAAACAAAAAAAATATTTTATATTATTCAAAATACAATGCATAATAATAAATATTATTTACATTCATAAAATATAGCAATATACTTGAAGATCATTTTTATAAATATTTAAAATATTATATGAATACTGATTTATATGAGTGCAACTATGTTATTTATGCATATATACTAATGTTCAAATATTTGAGGTTAGTAAGATTTGTTTAATGCTTTTTTAAAGACGTCTCCTCTGCTCAACAAGGCTGCAATTATTCAATTAAAATACAGTAAAAACAGTAATAACAGTAATATTGTGAAATATTACTATTTACAACTGATCTATTTTAATATATTTCAAACAATTTATTCCTGTGATAGCAGAGCTGAATTTTCAGCAGCCATTACTCAAGTCTCCAGTGTCACATGATCCTTCAGAAATCATTCTAATATGCTGAATCGGTGCTCAAGAAACATTTCCTGTTATCATCAAACTAAAAACTACACATGTGCAGTGTTTCTGATTCGTTGCCCCATATGGATATTGTAACGCACCAGATCGTACCAAGCAGAGCTTAAAAAGTCTAAAGTTCACCAGTAAATTCCCCTCGTTCAAATGTGACAAAAGCAGAGTCAGTAAGAAATACTCATTTAAATATGCTCTGTTAGCATTGGGATAGGGAAGGTCAGAAATAATTTGTTGGTTTTCATAGCGTGCTGTTTGATTAAGAGTGTTAAATAATGAACCATGATACAGAAAACAAAAATTACGGCTCTTAAGCCAAATCAAAAGCAGGAAAAACGACTTGAGCCACCTGTACTCCCTTCCCAGCCACGCCTTCTGACGGTACAATGCTGATGAGCAACCCAATCCCTGTCACCGGGATACCCTGTTTCTCTGCTTCCAAGTGTCTGAATTGCTATGGAATGGCAGAGAGACAGCTGGCAGTTAAGACATGCCCACTACACCAGACTTTGAGAACAGAAAGAAAAAAGGAGAGACACAACCATTCAGAAAGAGAGGAGTTAAACACCTTATTCATTAGAATACGTAAAAGGAAAAAACAATGCCCACTGAGGTGTTTTTCAAGCTTCAAAATGTTATGATACAAAGTTATACTAAATGGAAAAGAGCAAAGACAAAACAACAAATGTATTTAAAAAAACAAAGCCTTACATCTATGGCATTGTATGCATCGATAAACAGATTGCGCCCGCTGATGCTACAATACATGCAGCCCAAAGTCAAACAGAGACAAAAGGAGAAGAAGTAACGATGATTGTAATGGCCAACACAGTTGTTAAGCCAAGCTGAATATAAATAATTAAGGACTTAACTACAAAGAAGTGGAAAAAGATGAAATGTATCTGGGCTGTTAAAGGAATAATTCACCAAAATTCATTTCAATTCTATCTAAATTCAATTTAAATGTAAATTTAATTGTTACTTACATTTGTGTCCTTCTAAACCTTTACAAATTGTTTCCTGTGGAACACAGAGAAACCATGCCTGTTCATCTTTTCAGCTGCCTGTATTTTTCCCATTGGGATGTTTAAATTAATTCTTTGGTAAAAAGTTTTAAGTTATGAACAAAACCAACCAGCTACAAGGTGATTCATATTCAAACATAAAAAAAATTTCAGATTCAGAATCGGAAAAGATCCGTGATCTGGGGCTTAAACTCAGGACGCCCAAAGTGCAATGACACTACATGTTGGCACACTGCCCATGAGGCTATAGGCACCGACGGATGAACTATACTTATAACAGTTTTAATAAGGAAATAACTTGTACTTGTACCGTCCGTACACCCCTTCTAGAACACTGAGAGCCAGTGATCTCCATCTACTCATCGTGCCTAGATCTAGACTTAAAAAAACGAGGTGATCGTACTTTTGCAACTGCAGGTCCGAAACTCTGGAACAGTCTACCTTTTCATATTAGATTAGCCTCCTCTATTTCTGCTTTTAAATTCTTATAAATCTACTGATTTAAAGATACTGAATATGTATATGGAAATAATATATTTAAAGTTTATTGCAAAAAAAATAAATAAATAAATAAATATATATATATATATATATATATATATATATATATATATATATATATATATATATATATATATATATATATATATATATATATATATATATATATACACATGTATATATATTAGTACTTTATCAAAAATTAATGTGATTAATCATGTCCAAATAAAAGTTTTTGTTTACATAATATATATGTGTGTACTGAGTATATTTATTATGTATATAGAAATACACACACTTGCATGTATATATTTCAGAAAAATATGTTATGTTTACATATTAAATATTTATTTATAATATAAATTATATGAATAAATAAACATGTAAATACATGTAAATATTTTCAAAATATATTCTGTATGTGTGTGTATGTATACATAATAGACAGAACACACACATATATTATGCAAACAAAAACTTTTATTTTGGATGCGATTAATCGCGATTAATCGTTTGACAGCCCTAATATATATATTTATTTTTTTTATTTTTTTAAATCATGGGTAAAGTAGATTTTCCACAAGGAATTTTGATATTAACCATGATTATTTAATAAATTTTGTTGAAATAATGCGAGCTGATGGCTTCAACAAAAGCAAATGCCATCAGTAAACAACCTTGTCACTCACACAGTAGGTTGTCTTTAAAGCTTTATAAGTTATCATTACAAACTATTGAACTCTATTCTGAAAACTGTTCTTGTCAGTCTTTTCCATGCAATTATAATGAATGAATGCAATACAACTTGTCTATAGATGAATATGAATAAATGATGACAGAATTGTAATTTTTGGATGAACTATTCCTTTAAACTGAATGTTTCATTAAAAACCATAGCCAGTATATAAGAATTTTAGAGTAAAATAAGACCAAATGGGTGCACTTTTTACAAAATGTATAGTGATTTAAAAAGGATACGGCAATGATGATCCATTTTTAGAATACATCTGTAGAGAAAGATACAGGGATGTTGATACATGTAAGTTTCTTACAATAATATTATACAATGCAGCTGACACTGAGTCACCAGTCAGATTTTATAAGCCTGTTGGGATAGAGAAAACTGTGTGTCTCTTACGTTTTACAGATGCCACAGTGATGACTTCGTGCTGGTTTAGGAATGACACACTTTTTACAGAACGACACAAACGGGACCTCATTTTTCATCTGAAACACAATGTGAAGAAAGAAAGAGGAACTGTCAGGTCATGAATGACATTGAACACACACATCAGCTACTGGATTGTGGCATGTCTAAGTGTGCCAAACCTTTGGAGGGTATCCAGGAGGAGTGTTTGTGGCTTTGTAGTAATGGAAGACTATC
The DNA here is from genome assembly GCA_021397915.2 of Tor tambroides. Taxonomy (NCBI): domain Eukaryota; kingdom Metazoa; phylum Chordata; class Actinopteri; order Cypriniformes; family Cyprinidae; genus Tor; species Tor tambroides. The sequence goes on along the minus strand of JAFVLL020017687.1, from coordinate 1,558 downwards.
ATGACCAAGATCCAATTCCCATAACAAATGTGCCACATCATCCAGCCAGGAGAGTACGTTTGGAGGACCAACGGTAGAAGGCAGAAGTATGCGATGAAAACCACAGAACTGGTAAGAGCTACTACTAAAAACACAAAAACCTTAAGAGAACAGAAAAAGTGCAGGGTGTCAGAGAAACAAACAGACATTGCAACAAAATAACATGATGGTAATTATAAGATTTACCATTCCAAACCATCGTGTGACAACCTCCACCGTCCAAAACACTGGTTCAAGGATGCAGTCCAGAACCACTTCAGAGTTAGTGAGCGAGTTAAAATAAAGGGATTTGAAGATCAGTTTGATGTAGCTCACAGGCTGCCTCAGTCTTCTGGGCATGCGACTGCGACTGTGTCTGCCACATCCCCGCATGCATCGCAGCAGCAGGTGCATGACAGTAGAGCAGAGACGCATGTTCAGCCCCTGTAAAGACAAGATCATATCTTTTAATAACCTGTTCGAACATCCTGAATATCGACACAAGCAAGTTCCTCTGCCTACGGCCTGCAATTTGCTCACTGACAACTGCCCTCGTGCTGAACCTGTAAGACAATTAGATTAACCAAGTATCCTTATAAGCAGATGGTGTGGATTGATATAAACCAATAATGCAAGCATGGTTTAGTTTTCTGATACCCCTGAATTATCTAACATAATACAAACATAAAAAAGGTTGATGACCTCTTTTGTTCAGTCTTTAGAAAGCAGCATACTTTACATGATTGCACTGATAACAATGCACCTAAAACACACCGCCCTTTTAAGTTTACTTAGGTTTGGAAATAATACTCAGGGATGGTTAGGCTAGTGACTAATGCGTCTTTCCTTGGATTTGTAGTTGGAATCAAACCATTAATCTTACTATAAGGGTTTAAAGCCGTCCCATAAAGAGTCGCTGGATGTGAATTTAGATTCAAATATGCATAAACAAAGATCTGGGATGATGAAGAGGAACTTTGTTATTTATTTAAAAACGTAAGGCATAACACAAAATCAGTGTAAAGCCAGGTTCAAGACAATACATTTATTAATCACATAGGAGTGTCCCCAGTTAGAATTCTAAAAATTTTAATGTTAGCACTGCATGCCCAGACGTTGTAAAATTCAGGTGTGTGAGCGACGGATCTGGACAGTCTACATTCCGGTCACACCAGTGAATGTGGAGGGAACACCACCACCCATATAATATAACACTGTAATAGTGACAGACGTAAGCAGAAAGAGATGTAATAGTTATAGTGGACAGTAGATACTGTAAGATTTGTGTAAAAATGATCAACATCATATACCATCCCCCCCCCCCATGTCATTAACAGACTATAATCTCACGGACAGATTGTGAGTATGTGCCTCTAAAATTCACTTTAAGAGAAAACACTCATTGATATTGTAAAGTTAGTACACTGATTAAATGAAAATGAAATATCTACAATATATAGTCACATATAGTATCTATCTGTCTGTCTGTCTGTCTTTCATTTATCTGTCTATCATCTGTCTATCTAATACACACTCATAG
>JAFVLL020017686.1:0-59743 GCA_021397915.2 Tor tambroides | reverse complement strand
ATATACATATATACATATATATATATATACATATATACATATATACATATATATATACATATATATATATATATATATATGTGTGTGTGTGTGTGTGCAAAGTGTGCTAGATGAAAAAAGTAACATTTAGTGACAATGCCATACTAACCCAAAAGCAAAAATGACAGTTTCTCTCAACTGGCCTGAAACTCACTTACACAATACTTGCAACTGTAAAATACAGGTATTAACAGTTCAGAAGTTTGAGTTGGTTTTTTATAAGTTTTTTATATTTTGGGGGGAAAAAAGTCTCTTACGCTCACCAAAGCTATATTTTTTTTGTGAAAACTACAGTAAAACAGTACTTTTGTGAAATATTTGTACAATTTAAAATAACTTTTTTATTTTTATGTTTAACATTTATATAAATTTATTCCTTTTACAGTAAAGCTGATTTTTCAGCAGCCATTACTCCAGTCTTCAGAGTCACATGATCCTTCAGCAATCATTCTCATATTCTGATTGGCTGCTCAAGAAACCTTTATTATTATCATTGCTGAATACAGTTTTACAATATTACAATGAATACAATATTTTGTGGAACTGTGATTTCTTTTCAGGATTCTTTGCTGAATAGAATGTTCAAAAACTTTATTCGAAACAGAACTCTTTTGTTGCATTAGACATGTTTTACTGTCATTTTCAATGTGTCCTTGTTGAAAAAACAAAACAAAAAACGTCTTTTTTTTTAAATTTAAAGAAATATCTTACTGACCTCAAACTTTTAAACAGTAGTTTATATCAACAGATCTTTTGTGTATGCATGTCTAAAATGACTGGATGTCATCTTGATTGACTGGGTGGGTTGAGATGCTTAAGATAGTTATGACCTCTGCAGTGGATGTGAGACCAGGCCCGTCTAAAGAGTCTGCTTGTCCATGTGTGTGAACGCACAGACGTCAGTGTGGGCCGGTTTCACCGCTGCTCTCTTTACAGCTCCTTTCATGTCCTGTTAATGAGAAAACCGCAGCACCCAGCATTCCCCTTGTAAACGAGGACAAATTAAAACCCAGATATGAATCACACTCAACATGGCTGACGCTCAAAAGTTGTAGATTTTCACCGAGGTCAGACTGGACAGCACATCGTCTGGGCAGCTAATGACACGTCCGTATGACTGCTGCTACTTCCCAAAGGCCTCATTCCCAGTTTGGTTTATATAAGTAAAACCTATAAAAACCTCTTGGCTATAAGATAAATGCAAGGTAGATGGTTCTGTTTGAAACTATCAGAGGATTTCTGATGAGTGCAGTCAATGTTTTTAAAGTAGACGGCATAAAAACCACTACCTTTTGAAAGTTCGGGGTCAACAATTTTTGTCTGAAATAAAGTAACTCTGAATTCCTTCAAGAGCTTGCTTACTAATTAAAAAATCCTGAAGAAAAATGTATCAGTTTTCATTAAAAAAATCAAAAGCAAAAAAAGCAGCAACAGTTTTCAACATTGTTAATGTTTCTTGAGCAGCAAATCAGCATATTATGATTTCTGAAGGATCATGTGACACTGAAGACTGAAGAAATGATTGCTTAAAATTCAGCTTAGCCATCACAAGAATAAATTACATTTACAAATACACTAAAATAAATTTTTTTAAAAAGTTATTTTATTTTGTAATATTATTTCACAATATTACAGTTTTTATTGTATTTTTGGTGGGTGAGACTTACCAACCCCAAACTTTTTAAATATTAGTTTAATTACATCTTATTTTGTGCAGAACATCCCAACAGCATGGACTAGATGTTTACTGATTACTGACAAGGTCAAAGAAATACGGTGTGGACTGTGAACTCTATGATCTATAATTATATCATGCAAACCAGACATTTATTGCTCCTATAACGCTATGTAAACTAAATCAATACATCATCTTTTTAAAATGTTTAGTAGAACATTACTATTCACTAAAAATCACTATCTAGAACAGCTACAATGCCTGCATTTTCAGTTTAACACGCGCTTACCCCACTACAGTCTTTAAGCTCCCAGTTAACAACCGGCAGTCTCAGTTAAACAATTAGTGCACTTATAGTGTGTAGGACTGTCTGAGGCTACAGCCACATAACTGCACATCACGAGCATTGGTCATAAAATTAAGTCCTACAATTAAATGTTGAGGATAAGAGCGGTTTTAACGACCTCTGCGCTAGTTCAGACTGGGTTGGCCTGTCTGAGGCTGTCTAGAGGCACAAACAGCACTGCCGGAATAATAAAAACACACAAACGAAAGACCAAAAACACCATTAAAGAAAAGAGCCCACGGGTGATGCCTTGTTTTGTTGGCTCTCTGATTGTGATGATGGAAATAAGGGCATCGTTTGTAGAGCATGAGTGCGTGTGAGCATGTGGACAGAACAGTGGAAAAAAAACAAAACAAAACAAAAAAAAAAAAAACAGGCAGACCGCAGACACCAGAGGACCAACATCAGGACAGGAAGTCAGAGGGCAGTGATGGGACTAATTCATTTGAGCATTGAAACATCACTATAACCTTACTTCTCCTTTTGTAAGCATCATATGCTATATAGTCATATTTCTTACATGTACTCCTGTAAGCCTTTGATTTTCTTGTTATAGCTAACGTATGCTAACCCTGAAGGTGATGTCATCAAGTACCTTGTCCTTACCTAACCCAACCCAAACACACCAGCCCTTCAGTTAAACCGACATCAAACGCAAACGCAGCCTTATTAAACGTTCATATGAATTGGAGAAAGATATAAATAGCATTACATTAGAGAGACAGCAAAAAGGTCATGTTTGAATGCTAAACTAGTATCAGATTAATTGGCAGAGACAAATATAAATAAGCCATTTGTAGGCTGATTTCCCTGAAAAACAACCTATAAATACTGCAGCTATCAAAACTTTGATCTTTTCGTTTGAGCATCCCGACCAGCCCTACAAATGGGCGGGACTATCTTTTTCAGACCAATCGCAGATGTTCTTTATTGAGGACATAATATGAACAAGAACATTTTTGTATAGAAGACACACTATGATTCTTGAGCCATTGGTGAGTGTATTTGTCTAGCACACAGATGGCGTCGGTCTCTTCTTAGTGTGAGTCTCAACAGGACCTCTATAAAGTAGAGACAATTAACACTGCTCATTCTCAATACAGCACCATTACAAGTATACATATGTACATACACACCAGGGAGACTTAAAGCCTTTTGTTTAGTGGAAGAGAAACAAAGAACGAGAGAAATTGTGGTCAGAATCAAAGAAAAGACAGAGATGTCAATGTATAAACTATTTAGTGTAAAACAGAGGTCAGTTTTAATGGAATGGTTCACCCAAAAAGAAAATTTGCTGGAAATTTACCCTGAGGCCAAATTGTAGATGAGTTTGTTTTTTTATTGGAACGTATTTGGAAAAATATAGCATTACATCACTTGCTCACCAATGGATCTACTGCAGTGAATGGGTGCCGTTAGAATTAGCAGTCCAAACAGCTGATAAAAACATCACATTAAACCACATATAATCCACACGACTCCAGTCGATCAGCTATTGACTCGTGAAGCGAAAAGCCGTGTGTTCATTGTTTAAATAAACAACTGTTGCTTCTGGCCGAAAAACAAGTCCGTAATCCATAATAACGCTTCATCCAATGAAAAAGTCCATCTCTTATTGTTCTCTCACATCAAAGTCCACCTACATACTTGTTTAGAACTGTGTTGGACTGTTTTTGCTGGTAAACAGTGTTTAACTTGTGCATATTTCTCTCTTGATTCATACGAAACAACTTTTTTTACTGGAGAAAGCAAAATTATGGATAGAGGACTCATATTTTAGCAGAGAGAAGTGGTTTGAAGTTAAAACCTCTTGATGGATTTGTTTCTTACAAACACACAGCTTTTCACTACACAAGGTATTAATTGATGGACTGGAGCCGTGTGGATTATTGTGATGTTTTTATCAGGTGTTCTGACGGCACCCATTCACTGCAGAGGATCCCACTGGTGAGAAAGTGATGTAATGCTAAATTACCAGTTTCAATGAAAAAACAAACTCATCTACATCTTGGATGGCCTGAGGCATAGTACATTTTCAGCATTTTTTTTTATTTCTGGGTGAACTTTTCTTTTAATGTTCCAAAAAAAAGGACCTACTACTTCTTTGTAAAATTGTTCACAGTTTTGATTCAGTTTAAGTACAACTGAAACAGATGAGGTATGTCTTATGGATCCTTAAACATTTCTAGCAGTGTCTGATCAGGATCTAAAATCAATATTGGCTCAGAACTGGCTCAAAGTGGAAAAGAATGACTGTAAACATTTGCAGGTAAATGTGTGAGGTAAGCAAGCTTGAGTAACAGTTTGAACCGATCACACGGAACTAGTTAAAAATGGCTCTGCAAAGTTTTGAATGTCAAAATCAGGTAACAACCTAAGAGTGGCATCAGACTCTTAATGCTACTCTAATTAGCTTCAACATACCTGTAACATCCCTTTCAAAATAGACACACATGCACAGCAATACTAAACCAGCCAGTCATAATGTCCGTTTCTCACACAGAGTCTCACACAGCTCACTTGCACTGGACCTACTATACCCCCTCCTCTCGTAAAAACTGGAAGACAGAGGAAAAGTCTTTGTTAGAGTAGCCATGAGCACACATTGAGCGGTAGATCTGGTGTGCCAAAGAACCAAGAGGAAGTGGGGTCCGGGTACTGGTCGCTGTATTCTGAGCAAAACCAAGGTCCTGTGAACACAACATGTTTTTTTCCATTTCACCTTAAAATCATTTAGACATGGTTTTAATAAATAAAAAAATATGATCAGAAGAAAAAAGAAAAATGCTTCCACTTACTTTAGCCATTAGCTTTGTGCCAAAGCCTCCCTGGTAGTTATTTGCTGATGGCACTCCTTCCATGACACCTGGGACGGGGTTATATTTGTCACTGGACCAACATCGTCCTGAGCTCATGTTCAGAATCTTTGCCAGCAGCTTTGGATCCAAACCCAGCCTGATCAAAAGAGAGAGAGAGAGAGAGAGAGACAGGTCAAAGGACAGAGGTCAGACAGAGCGCTGACCTTTAGGCTCAGGACCAGATCATCCCTAAGTGGAAAGCGGGCCTGGATAATACAGTATTGATATTTAACAGGAGCTGCAGTTCATCATTTTCCACTCTCCCGCTTGTTGTCCCCCACACAAATGCAGGGGTAATAAAACTCTGACACAAGCAGCTGTCTTATTAACTCGCCCCCACCAATCTGTCCGCCTATAAGAAAAACCTGGGTGATTTCAGTCCTGCATTTAAAGTAGATCTGAGTGAAATGGGCCTTGCTGCTTTATAAACAATTGTGCATCCAAATAACACAGTATAATAGAACAAAACTGACAACACAGCAAACACAACACAAAGACTGTGATATTTTCTGAAGAAAGCTGCTGCTGTGATGATAAGTGAATGGTTGCTAGGGCCTAGTTAGGTGCTTGTTTAATCAAAAGAGCTCATCATCAAATTTCTATGATATCTGGTAATAAACTATGATATTTGTTGCCTCTTAAAGACATTAATAAAATTGTGAAAAAAAATAGTATTCATTTTGTACTGTAGGAAAAAAAGAATTATTCCTGTCATTTTCATACGGTTTTTAAAAACGTCTGACATAATTTAAGAAAAGGTTTTGATCTAATCACTCATTGTAATCACTACAAATGTAATGTAGTAAAGCCATCAAGTAAAAAATAACAGCATACTTTCCTTACAATTTGAAAATTATGAATATTTGAATATATTAAATGTAAATGATCAAATTTGAATACATTATAAAACACCTTTGGGTGCCACTTTATATTAGGTGGCCTTAACTACTATGTACTTGCATCAAAAAAATAAATACAATTTAGTTATTGTGTTCATATTGTATTGCAAAACACTTCTGCTGCTATTGAGGCGGGATACGGGTAAGGTTAGTGACAGGTTTGGTGGTAAGGGTAGGTCTAAGGGTGGGTTAAGGTGTAAGGGATGGGTCAACGGTGTAATTATAAATGTAATGACAGAAATTAATCACAGATGTAATTACATGCAGGTATATTTATAATATAAGTACAATGTAAAAACATGTATGTATACAATAAGTGCATTGTATCAAATGATTAATTAAGGCCACCTAATATAAAGTGGGATCCACTTTTGAATGCATTAATTTTACTTAATTAGCAATATTTATTATATTAGATAATTATATTAAATATGTTTTTGAGGAGTCACTACACATGACATTTTTAAATCTGAACTAGACTTGGCTTGTGACAAAAAAAGTCAAACTATCTGAAAACACTAAACTTTTTCAAATAATAATAGTTTTGTTATTTGTTTTCTACTAAATAATCAAAAATTTTGCCAAACTACTTTCTGAAGACAGTAGTCAATAATTTTGTTCTTTTATTTAGGCATTATGCACAATATTTTTCATCATGATATCAGGACAGTTGTCTCATCCCGACATTTTTGACTTTATGTCCCCCAAAAACGATCTAAATAAATTAACTCAGAAACTAAAACAATGCTTAAAGCATAAATGTTTAAGTAGCATTTGTATTTATGAATTGCATTTTCCCTGTATATTACAATAAATGAATAGCTAGAACAAAATTGAGTCACATTACTGACCCAAACACCACTAATAAATAAAATAATAAAAATAAAGAACATCAACCAGCAATATTTGCTGCGAAAAAAAATTGGGTGGCAGTTGACAAAAAGCCATTTTGAAACAAAAGGAAGATGAAGAGAAGAGGGAAATCTGAGGATGATGTGTAACTGGGCAAAGAGCTGCCATCTCTTGCTTTAACAAGAACATAAATATGACCACATCAAGAGCGCCTCGACACACGCGTATACGTGTGCACTCGCGCTGGAGCGGCAGCGGTGGTGAGACAGTAAAGTGCGCTTTTTAGCTTTCTTTTGTCTATTAAACTATGATGAGTGTTTAAGGGCAGTTATACAGTAACTCCACCTGTCTCTCATTCAGGGGGCCGCGCCTTCATATACACACTCACACGCACCAAGACTTTTATAAGTCTATGCAATAATTAAGAGACAAGGACACACAGCTGTGCATAAAAAGTCTGTTTCTTTCCCTTTCTATTATTCCATCCATCCATCCCACACTGTCTGTTTTTACAGACTGTTTTGGAAAATGTAATCTCAATAATGTGTGTGTTTGTGAGCAGCTCTGTCATTTGACAGTTGTTTTTGGGGGGTTTAATGTCTGTAAACAGCCCACTGACTGACCCCGTATCAATCTCCCATTCTCTCTCGCTCTCTCACTTTCCCCCTTTATGTCTGTGTCTCTCGGTCTCTTGGGGACAACCGGTGACATATGTTCAACATCGTCCCCTCCTTCCCCCAGCTCACACACTCATACACACACACACACACGTTCTGGGTCAGTGACTGAAAAGGTTACCGCCTCAACTGCAACCTGGCTTCTCTGCTACAACACAAATCACTCTCTCGGCACAAAAAAACGAGTGTGTGCGCGTGAAGGGGAGGCGCCTTCACTGTTAAAATGCTAAACGTCATTTTGTATAGTCTTCATTGTGCTCCTATGGATATTATCCAAACCATTTACACATCAAATTTACATGAAAGAGACACAATGAAAGGATACTTGTGAAAATTTGGCTGATGAAATTGAGTGTGAAGCGTGTGCAGGTTAATAGCACGGCAGCCAGGGAAAGGAAAACAGATGTGAGAGTCTAGTTTAACTGTAATTCACTCATCCTGTTTAAGAAAAAGTAAAGGAGGAAATAAACTAGAGGCGTTTGATGTTTGATCACTGTATTAGAACAGGGGCCCATTTTGTTAAAGACTCATGTTTACACACTAAGCTTCTTGTTCTCATTTCATCTTCATCAAACCCTGGTGCTCTCAAGATTATAAACACATAGTCTTATAAGCAAACACACACAGGCCACAATTTTATTAATGTCTTTAAGAGGCAACAAAGGAGTTTATTACCAAATGTCAATTATCTTTTTAAACATCTGTACACAGGCTGTGTATGTGAGGGTGCTTGTGTGGTGGATGAACTTTCAAAGCCTCTCGATTGAGTGTATGTGGCATCATTAAAATATCGGGCTCATTCTTGGTTGTATCTGCTGGGCTTAAAGAGTAGACAGCAGCATATGCATGCATAAGTGAAGATAGATGGAGAGAGAGAGAGAGAGAGAGAGAGAGAGAAAAAACAAAAAACAAAAAAAAACAAACAAAAAAAAAAAAAACACTGTCTTTTGGGGACACTTCTTCTCCAAGCGAAACATCATGCATGACCAGAGATATCCAGCACTCGTTGGGACGAAAATTAAGAAAAGGGCCTTTTTCTACAAAGACGGTACAATTTGGTGTCTCATTACTCTTTTAAAATTGATTTCTTGACAATTAATTAATTAATTAATTATTTAATATTGAATTTATTACTGTAAACATTATTCAGTTATTAACTTATTATATCGACCAGGGAAGAAAATGAATAATCTCTTTTAAAGTAAATAATCTCAGCTCTTGGATTTCATCAAAAATCTCTTAATTTGTGTTCTGAAGATGAACGAATTTCTTACAGGTTTGGAATGACATGAGTAACTAATGACAGAATTTTTATTTTGGGGTGAACTATCCCTTTAATGTTTGGGAAATTGAATTCAATTGAATACTTTTAAAATGTTGATGTTCTCAATTATGGCAACAGGGCAGCAAAACTTGTAAGCTCCAATTAATGGAAGCTCAATTACTGGAGAGTAAAAGTACACACACACACACGCACGCGCGTATATACTTATAAATACACACATATATATACATGCACATTTTTTTCTTTATGTTTTAGGCCCAATTTTGTACCCTATTCAAGGAAAGATGTAACAAATGAAAGTAAGAACAGAAAGAACAAAAGATACTACAGGAAAGGTGGAAAACCTAATGATAATTCTCCATAGTGAGAGCTTAATTATTGTTCCCGAGCACCCCTTTGCTTTTTGGTTGAAAGAGAAAACTATAATATCTTCAAATAAGTCAAACACATATCCTCTTTACATTTTCTATGTGCAGTTTGCGGCATGAGAGGACAGGCTGCAGTGCAGCATGGGAGATTTATGACAGCCAGAACCCAAGGCATCTAAATGAGTCTGTATAAGTGCATATGAGTGTGCAGATGCCTACACGCTCCTTATATCCCCGAGAAGAGGGATGACATCGTTTCATGTGCACTAGATTCTGAGACTGCATTCAAGCAAATATGAATACATATCTCATATGTATGAAGAATATGTTGATCTGTTGACTCCAACCTATTAAGCTGTATATGAAAGCAACACAAGCAATACACTCTGATATAATGTCCCCCTCTTCTCACTATAACATATTTAAAAAAATAAATAAATAATTCACATACTACATTCATCAGTAATAACAATAACAGAAGATATTGCATACACATTTTAACAGGATGTTTTTTAAACGCAATGAAATAAGAACTGACTCCTTTTAGCTTTAAACAATAGAGTCTGTCATCACTGTTTTGAAACGTTGCATAGTGAATGAGCCAAATAAATTAAATGAGATTTGAAAGCTAGAGCAGATAGCAAGGTTTTCACTGAAAGGAGTTAAAGCCACAGTACTAAAACGATACGTTTCAGACAGAAGGTTTGAATACTTGCAAAAATATTTATTTTTGTGCAAAAAACTTTAATAATAAGTGGAGTGAACCTTATTTTACTTACTTATTTAAATATAAAAAAGTCATATCATTACCCCTTTACATTTCAGTCTGTTTCTTATACAAAGCAATCGTGTTGCTGTTTGAAACTAGAGCAGGCTACATATGAACTACTTTGCTTTATTCTCAATTTTTGAGCTAGAGCACACCCTCATTCACACACACATACACACAAACACACACATCTTCACCTAATTCCAAGGTTCATGGTCTCTGCTGTACCAATCATGCCAATTGCTAACAGCATGTTGTTGCAGATTTTCGCTGCCTGAAAGAGAAAATTGCAAAACTTCAGTTCAGCCACAGAAGTAATTTAATTTAAAGACTTTGCAGTAACCTTTTATCGACAGTACATCAGGAATTTGTCATGCACCACATAGTGCTTAGAGTGTTCCTTAAATAGGTCATATCATGAATAATCAAATTTTTTAGGTTACTATGAATACACACTGTAACTTTCAGAACTAAATGGGTTAAAAATGAGCATATATGGTAACAAAGCTACAGCAGCTTGGACATAACACAGATAAGCACATCAACATGACATTTACATGTCAAAGACACTTGGTGTCACCTACTAGTGTCAAAGACACTTCAGAAACGTGACACAGGATAGATGCTTTTATTTTGAAATGGCAGAAAAACTAACAATATAAAAGCGAAAGGAGGAAAAAGTTTGTCAGCGTTTAAAATGTGTTGCAAAAGTTAACTTTTCAAAAAGCTCTCTGATCATTTTAGACAGATCTTAACAGATTGTGTGGTCCATTTCAGCATGGATTGTTTTGTGATCCTGTCACAAAGAGTCAAAGTGTGATAAAATATTTCAGTTTTTCAGGTCTGTGACAGAAAATGGAAAAATCATAGGTGAAATATGAGCCCATTAATAGACAACAACATCTATTAATGTGTTCTAACAGAGCAAACTGAAAAAAACCCCACCATCTTGGGCATTTTAGAACATGGTATGATGGCAAAAAAAAAAAAAAAGTATCATACCATGGTAGTCTTTAACCCCTTTTACACAGAGCTTTGATCCTATAACATTGCCAGGGTGCTTTCTGTGTGAACGCAAACATATCCTGGAACATTGCCAGGATCAGTCCCGCAACAAGCCCTATGTGAGCAAAAGGAAGAACCAATGCCGTAAGGGGTGTGTTGTAGTGAATGATGCACGTGTCATCACAACCAGTGTTGGGGGTAACGCATTACAAGTAACGCGATTTACGTAATTAGATTACTTTTTTCAAGTAACTAGTAAAGTAACACATTACTTTTAAATGAACAAGAAAATATCTCAGTTAATTTTTCAAATAAGTAACTTAAGTTACTTTGCTTTCCTATTTATTTACTGACATTCCTGTCCCAATGTTGAGAGAAATTGGGAGCAAGTGCAGAGGCAGAGGCATTTTCTTCAGCCTGAGGATTATTCATTTCACTCTTGGTGTGAAAGGACCTTTGCAGTTGCCAAAAATATAACTTTTGGGTTTTCCGTTATTAAAAATAAATAAGCAAGTCTAGCCCAGGTGACAAAAAGTAACGCAAAAGTAACAATGAATTACTTTCCCCAAAAAGTAACTAAGTAACGCAATTAGTTACTTTTTTATGGAGTAACGCAATATTGTAATGCATTACTTTTAAAAGTAACTTTCCCAAAAACTGATCACAAAAGACATGCGATTCTTTGACCGGATGTTTAAAGTGCCCCTATTATGCCATTTTTAAGGTTGCTAATATTGTTTTATGAGTCTCCTAAAACAGGTTTACATGCATCCAAGGTAAAAAAAAAACACTTTAGTGTTCTCAAAAAATAGCTTTAATTTTACCTCATTTCTAAATGATTCCTAAACGACTTGTGCGAAGCAGTTCAAAGAATCAGTCTCCCTAAACCCCTCCTTCCCGTGAGCCCTCGCTGCTGTGATTGGTCAGATGGCACAGTCCTTTGTGATTGGTCTACTGCGTACAGCGTGAATGACAGCCATGGGCGGACATTATGCAAATGTGTTACTTCGTGACGTACAGCCGTAACAGAACAAGATTTGAATTCCTAACGACTCGTTTAGGCGATTGCGAGCCGACTCTTTTTTTTGATAGACAATAACTTTATATATCGTGCACTTTCGGCTTCACAACTTCGCAGAAAGTTTATGTTCACATACTGCTACATGACACACTGCATGAAAGGTAATATTCGAAAAGGCATAATAGGGGCACTTTAAGATGCAAATCAACTTTCACGATGAAAAAATGTCTGCAAATTGTAAAGAAGCAGAGACAGGGGAGCTCCTCACTATCTGCACTGAAGCTGAGATCGTTTGCCACCTTAGTGGAATGGTACGCGTCACATTATGTCACATTCCGATGTCACGTGCCTTTATGGGATCTTTACGGTTGTGGCTAGAAGGGATAGAGCTACGGCTGGAAAATAACAATAATGTAAATTTACCTATCTACCTATCACATTCTGTTTTATTAACATCTACACTGACACCTACCCCAACCCTAAACCTAGCCAAATACAGTAATTATTGTTGTTCAACATGACAAAAATAATGCAATATTGATGCGTGCATGCCAAGTAAGCCCTGATGGCCATAGCTGTACCGCTTTTACCCCGAACCGATCTTTACAGGATGTGTGTGAACGCATGCACATATTTCAGAAAATTTCCGGAATCTCTATGTGAAAAGGGGCTTTTGAAGTACCTATCACATCACCATCTCTTTACTACAATGTATAATTGATTACAGGCTAAAGGGCATTCATGTTTGCATGTATTTACCTGTCCACTTCCTACTTGGCCACAGTACACTACATTTGCTCCCATACAGGTAAGCAGCTCCTGGGCAGCATTAAATTCCTCCTCGACTCCGCCCACCATGAAGGTGAGTTTAGCCAGACTGGCTGCACCAACACCTGAACAGAACACAGTGATAACTTTAAAATTCATTGCAAATGTGCTCAAAATCACTAAATGTCAGTTTTCAGTGTATATATTTGTAAGTGCTGTGGTGGTACCATTATAATGATGGCATCAAGATGGTTATGTCAAAGTACTGAAATAAAAAAATAATAATAAAATAAAAAAAAAATAATAAAATAAATGTATAGCCATATTAATTTATGGTATACTCCAAAGTAGTTCAAAGTATATTATGGCAAATGTTAACATGGTACAACAATAACCGCAACAACAAAACAATATAATTAGCATGTTACATGTTCAAAGATTTTTTTATGATGTGATCATTTCCTTTCTACAATTATTATACAGCTGAGGAGCATTATAAAGAATTAAATGTAACCTTCTAATTTAACTTAAGCAGGTCAGGATTTAGTCAACAATGTATGTGTGCGTGCGTGTGTGTGTGTGTTTTGGGGCAGAGGAGGGTATTAATAAGCTGTCTGGCACCAGCGGGACAACATTTGAGTGTTTGCCTTTAAAAGCCGATTGTCCAAATCATCCTTCACAACTCTCTGAGGACAAGGACCCATTGTCCTCCTCCCCACAAACACATACACTTGCGTACGACAGCTGTGCCTAAAGCGACACTCCTCCCCCTAAGTGAACACGCCCCCTGGGGTATGAGTGACAGCTCTAAGGGGTAATTAACTTTACACTTTATCATGTTCAATTAAGCGCCACGCCTTAAGAGGACTAAGCGTGGCCAATCACGTTAAAGCGTGCCATGTTCTACATGGGAGGGGTGCTTTTAATGCTGCTGACATAGATATGTGTGTCCGGGGATTTGCCCGATTAGAATGCAATTAAAGCAATCAAATTGGCCAGATTTTTCTTTTTAAGACTAAAACCTCATCTGCTACACTGAAATCTCTAATTTCCTCATAAATACACATAGAAACATGATCCAATTTATCCAAATTTATATTACACGGTAGATACAATATGAGCTAGAAAAAAGGCATGTGCTTTGAGGTGAGTGGTCTGTTTGTGTGTGTGTGTGTGTGTGTCAACACTAATGAATAGGCTGTTTATACTGAGAAGCTAATAATGCTGAAGTTAATTATTAAAGACCAAGAGAAAAGAGCTGATGCAAGATAGATCGAGTTAAACAGAGATAAAGAAAGAGAGAGAGAGAGAAAGAGAGAAAGGAAAAGAGACTTTATGACTTCCCCTGTATTGATTTTAGATGTACTTATCCGTCATCAATAATTCTCTCATTAGCACAGCGCGTCTGTCATTTCCCTTGCGCTACATAGCATCTCAAAGAATAAACGTGTGCACTTGTGTGTTTTGTTTATCTATAAACTAGCATTAGTATGCAGTTTTACTTTCAAAATTTGCACACTTTTTAAATTAAACTGGTTTATCACATTAGCATATTTACAATGACTATAGTAATGCATGAAAAGTTAATGCAAGAGCAATATGAAAATGCAGACAGAGGCCAAAACAAACTAAAAATACAAAAATCACACCAAAGGAAGAACATAATTGAGTGGGTATTTGAAATACTTGATTCTGACTGGTCAGCTGCAGCATTATGCGGTCAATTTTTTTGTGTCCTATGAACTATATGTATGCAATTGAAACTACGTATTTCTCTCAGGAAATGTTAGTTTCACATTGAGACTTATAATAAAATAATATCAACTGAAATCCATATTTAATTTGTGTATTTAATCAGTAATTTAAAAAGAGATATAAAAGCTGGTCATTATTGCAAAATAAACCGATGGTCCCACACTTATCATTAGGCCTAATCTAATCTAGATCTAATCCATTTCCACAAATTTTGCACTGTTTTTTGGTCAAAAAACTGTGAAATGGGTTTAAAAAAGGTAAAATGTGCTAAGCTGACCTGTGTAGCTCTTATTAGTAGCTGAAAACCTGAAACAGGATAGCCAAAACACTCAAACAAGTACAAAATCAAATCTACATTAGATCAAAAGATTAAAAGAGAAGTCTATAACAGCAAATGTATAATGAAGAAACCCACATGGACGTGAACTCTGACGGAGACGTACGCAGTTGTTTGTGGTGTCAGGTACCACAAACTCTCTTTCCAGCATCTTAAACACTCCAAAAAAGCCATTTAACGCTTTAAACGCTTTTTAAAACACCGAAACGTTTCATTAGTGGCAAAGTTACATTAAACTACATTTGTGGATATGAGTCTCTTTTCCCAGGCAAAGCAAGACAGTGGAGCTTAAACCACCTCATCGAGCGTGTAGATCTCAGAGCCTTTATTGTGTGTAAATAAAAACCCCATGCAAACCTCTTGCTGTCTTTCTACAGGCCTCTAGAACTGCTGACAGTAATAAAGACTCTAAATGACGAAATAAGTTCTTTTTTCAGGCCTCCCCAACAGACACATACACAAACAAACTTGTCCTTTTTGCGATCTATCAGCTAGCCTTCTGAGCTGATCAATAACTTTCTTTTTGACTGTAAAAAGACCAGCATTGATTGCAAACAGACAATAGGGATTCAAAAGCGATTGTCTCTCTAAACGACTGCGCTGGCAGGGCATTAAAGAGATCTCGAGAGAACATTCTAGGAACCGTTCTTATTGTGTTGCCAATACCAGAAACACTGCTGTAAAAACATTAGGTAAACCTCGATAAAATAGACACTACATCAGAGGATGTCAATGATTCATTTGGTTTACAATCAAAGCTACAGTGCCCTCCAAAAGTATTGGAACAGTAAAGACAAAATTGCTCTGTTGGCTGTGGAGTCAAGACATTTACAAATATGATTAAAAGATGAATATGAGACAAAACTACAGAATGTCACATTTTATTACTGGGTGATTCAACACATACATGTTTTACCAGCTAAGAAGTTCAGCACTTTTAGAGTTTCATCCCCCTATCTGAAGTGAGCATAAGTATTGGAACAGTTGTCTCACAGGTCTTTCTGAGTGATCAGCTGTGTCCTGTTGCATTAATTCTTCAGATATTAAAAGCAGGGAATGTGTCGTATCAGTTATATCCATTACTTCTGTATTCTGAATCTTGCATTCGATGATGACACACACAAACCAGGATGAAGATGAGGGAGCTGACTTTGAGAGAAAAGCAAGCAATTTGGATGCTAAAAGAAAAGAGGAAGTCAATTAGAGCTATAGCAAAAAAAAAAAAGGGCATGGAGAAATCAAGAGTTTGGAAACCACCAGCGACACCAGCAACCAACAACGACCTGATCGGCTGAGAAAACAACAGTAGTTGATGACAGAGAAATCATAAAAGCTGTGAAAATGACCCCTAAAAGATGTGTCTGTAAAATCACCAACAACTTCCAGAAAGCTGGGGTGATGGTCTGACAATTTACTGTCCTCAGGAGACTTTGACACAGAATTACAGATGCTACACAGCAAGATGCAAGCCTCTGACCAGCACCAAAAATAGAGAGGCAAGATTAGAGTTTGCAAAAAAGCACAAAGGTGAGCCAGAAGAGTTTTGGAACTGTGTTTATGGACTGATGAGACAAAGATGAACCTTTATCTAAGTGATGGGAAAGCAAAAATGTGGAGAAAAAAGGGAACTGCAAATGATCCCAAGCATACAGCCTCATCTGTAAAGCATGGTGGAGGTGGTGTCATGGCATGGGCATGCATGGCTGTCTCTGAAACAGGCCCTCTCAACTTTACTGATGACTTAATGTATGATGACAGTAGCAGAATGAATTTGGAAGGGTACAAAACCATATTGCCTACCAATATTAAAGAAAATGCCACCAGATCCATTGGGAAGTGCTTTATATTGCATCAGGACAATGACCCAAAACACCCTGCCAGTTCAGTCAAGGAATTTATAAGGGCAAAGAAATGGAAAGTCTTAGATTGCCCAAGTCAATCTCCAGATTTAAATCCGATTGAACATGAATTTCACCAGCTGAAGAGGAGAGTAAAGGCAGAAACTCCCAAAACAAGCAACAATTGGAATTGGCTGCATTAAAGGCTGGGAAAAGTATTTCAAAGGATGAGACCAAGAGTCTGGTGATGTCTATGGGTCACAGACTCACTGCTGTGATTGTGTGCAAGGGATCTGCAACTAAATAATAGCTTTTAATCTTTTATATCTGCCTTATGTTCAACTGTCCCAATACTTATGCTCACATCAATGAGTGGGATGAACTCTAAAAGTGCTGTTATTTTTATTTGGTAAAACATGTATGTGTTGAAACGGCTAATAATAAAATGTGACATTCTGTAGTTTTGTCTCATATTCATCTTTTAATCATATTTGCAAATGTCTTGACTCCACAGCCAACAGAGCAATTTTGTCTTTACTGTTCCAATACTTATGGAGGGCACTGTATATTTGACCATACTGGATAATCAGGCCAATAAATGCATACAGTGCTCATGCCACCAAAACTCCTACAGAAGTTTACAGAAATCACCTATGAAAATGAAAAATCTGTCATAATTTACTTGCCATCATGTTATATGATTTTCTTTCTCCTGTAGAGCACAAAAGAAGATATTTTGAAGATGTTTTTGTCCAATTATACATTTTAATTTTGATAAAAATGTTTTACCATTTATTGTGATTTTAAGATTGCGATTTAAAATGAGATAAAAAAAAAAAAAAACTTCTAGGTTTGCTGTGCTTGTTTGTAGGGCTGCACAATTTGGCCAAAAATGTTGTGATTATATATCAATAAGACTATAAAATAAATAACAAAAATAAAAAAAAAATATATTATTTTACTACTATTACTACTACTACAAAATAATAGAAAACAAAATAAGAAATATTACTATAGTAATAATTGTAATAATGTTAATAATTTATTTCACAGTACAACTGTAAAATTACAATAATAATATTTATGTCTTTAAATACTAAGCCATACGCACTAAGCCATAATCGCGATTTCGGTTTTATTTCAATTAATTCATAAAGCCCTTACTGACACATTTTTCAAAATATCTTCTTTTGTGTTTCACAGAAGAAAGAAAGACATACACACTATGAGTGAGTAAATGATGGCAGAGATGTCATTTCTGGGTGAACTGTGCCTTTAAGAAACTTTTTTTGGCTTTTGATGTAGTGGGAACGTTAGTATAACAGGAACAAACATATTTACTAGCTTCATGTGGCTAAACCTATAATTACAACCAAAAGGAGATATTTTCTCAGACAAATTAAAACACCAAGCAAACTTAATACACTTCTTTCTGCATATATAAAAACACACACACACATGAGAACTTCACACAGATTAATAGTTTCTATGCCAGCAGACCTAATGTGGCCTACTGACAGGTTCACAGAGGCAAAAGAGTTTACGAGCCACCACACACAAACAAATGCAAACCTTCACACGGTCACAAGAGAGTCTTGCACATATTATCTTCATCATTCAGATAAGTAGGACTTTAATCACCGCCATCGTCACCCTCATCCTGGCTATGCGACCGCATGATCCCTTTGAGTGTGGACAACAAGTGAAGAATGATCTGGAATCAATGATCTCCCAGGCCAGGAGCAATCAGTATATCGGCTCCTAAGGATGCTGATTAGCGGCTCTTCACACACGCACACATGTTCCTCGAATAGCACCATCATCAGCATTTTAAAATTATCCATAATTGAGGACTTAAAAGCTGCTTAACAACACTCATCTTGTGGCTGACGGGTGCACACATTTACACGCAAACATACACTTGGGAGACACAGTGACTGTTTAAAGTGGGAGAGGGGGGTTTTAAATGACAGTTCCTCGACAGGGGGCATAAGTGCATACCAGATGACACCGGAAAATGATGGACAGCTTTTCATTCACTTCTTAGAGCAGCAATCATGTACACTTCAGACTATACAGACAGTAAAAGACAGGTCTTAAAATCTTAATCTGAAGTCTTAAAATCACTTTATATCATAATATCGGATAATTCTTTCCTGGTCAGACTTTCCTGGTATGAACACACACACACACACACACACGCTCGCATGCACACAGTGCTATAAAAGTCCCGGTTAGACAGCTGCTATGGGTCTGTTTCCATCTGGAGTTCAGGACAGACACCGTCCACCCCCTTCACACACGTCTCCCAGTCCCTGGCCTTCCCAGCGAGGATCTTGTTATGCTAATTCCTCTGTCACTCACCTATCTATCAGGCAGTCTCTTCCTCCCCCTCCTGCTCCAGCCGACAGAGGGCAGAGATATTAATGAGCGAGCTCACAGCGTCCAAAAACAGCACGGGGAAAGCTGATCTACATTAGGACATATCTGGGGTCCCACATCTCCATGAGTGATCTTGTTTCTGGTCAATCTAAAAACCAGATTTTCTATTGTGAAGGGGCAGCTGCTGTCCCATCAGGACAGCCAAGCTACAGTTATGAGGGAGAAATGTTAATACTATCAGCTAACAACGTAACAGACTTAACACCACAGCTATGAAACATGAAAACTCGTATCGGATTCACACATATTTAAAAATAAAAGAGGGGACAGGGTGTACTATTAATGCTGGAACAGATAATACACCTATAAAATGTTATTACATTATAAACACATTTGAAATGATATATGATTTATATATATATATATATGTGTGTGTGTGTGTGTGTGTGTGTGTATATATTGTGTGTATGTGTATGTGTATGTACAGTATCTACGTATCAAGAAATAGCACAGAAAACTATTTTAAATATTATTAATTTTTTTATGCTTTGTTAATTCATTATAAAGCAATTTATTAAAAACGAATACATTTTGGTAGCCTCTGCAATAATAATAATAATAATAATAATAATAATAATGTGCACATGCAAAAATAATAAATTATAAAATAATAATCATAATAAAATTATACAGATATAAATCTGACAGACACTGATTTTTTTACATATATAAATCAGTTTATGTTTTATTGTTTGTATGGATTGGCAACGAATTTCCGAAATTGTGTAAAAAAAAAAAAAAAGAACATTTTGTCTGTTGTAAATGGATGTGTTATTAAAAGTAAAATAAATATATATATATTCAAAAAATTGCACCCCTTTTAATTATTATATATGCCATAATAATAATAATTTGTAAAATTAATATAATATGCATGTACATTTTCAGTATATTAATAAAACTGACATACATATTACCTACAATAAACTTTTGGGCATGAGACATTATTGCTATATATCAAAATGTGAGAAAATGAGTGGGGAAAATGTTTTTAACATTTAACCGTCAAAACTGGTCTGACTAAAGCACTCATTTAATAATAAAATTAAAATATTCTTCTTAAGCCTGTTTGGTCACGTAGTGGACTTGACACAGAAACATTTCACTTTAAACTTCTAACGCATTTTGAAAGGACCATCTGAAAGCCAGAGATTGTCATTTTCTCCTTTATTAGCGCTGATCTACATATGGGCCTGATGGGTGAAGGCAGGGTGAAGGCTGTTCCATGGAGACGGCTCATGCATGCAGGCTGTTAGATCAGTGATAATAAATGAGAGAAGAGAAGAAAAGAAGATCATTTCACATATTCAGAAAGGGCCTAAAATTAAGCCAAGGAAAACAAAGGGGAGTTGAACTGTTAAACGCAAATATGGCAAGTGACCACGTTAGAAAAATATTAGTGCGGTCAAAAAATTAATCGCGATTAATCGCATCCAGCCCTTTGACAGCCCTTAAAAATATACATTATGAGTTACGTATGTTAGTAAATACCGCACTGACTTGAGGTTAAGACACCGTGAGAGCAATGCACAAACACGGCCCAACAAAACCAGATTTAACCCAGTCCCGCCACACACAAAACTGTGACACAAACGCTCTCTCGCACAGAAAGCCGAAGTTTTCCCACCGTGAGCTGCACAGTGAAAGTGAGCGACAGTGTGGCCGCAATCTCAGCAAAAACCAAGGAATGTGGGTAATTACTGTTAACTAGCCGAGCACTTGTTAGACACGGCAATGGCCACACACCCCACGTTTCAGTGCGTGTGACGTTAGCCCGGGTTTGTTGTGGGTCCAATTCTGCAACAGCAGACAGTGAGGTTTGTGCCTTTGAGTTTATTACAAATCTACGCAAAAAAGACAAAGAGAGCAAAAGAGAGAGAGAGACAGAGAGTTTGTTCGTCATTTTACGAGTGTATTATTTGAGAAACACAGTGTGATGTGCCAAACCTTAGTGACGCACACAGAGAGGAACACAAAACCGAGAGTATAAAATTATATCAAAAGAAAATCAGCTTTATAAAAAATACAACATGATCTCACACACACATGCAAATTCTCCTTTCCACAACAGAGACCTTGTATGAGAAGGCAGGAGATGAGAGATCGCTGGGAACAGACACAATGGCGTCATGATGGCTGGAGTGCCATCTTCTGGACACTCTGCTGCGTTTTGTAATGTTTTCTGATAAATGCTCCCCATATACCTGATAAAAATGTGGAGGCTGATCATTTGGGCTATCTGTTGCCCCGCACTACTGATAAATATAAACACTCTCTTAATGTAGAGGTCATAATTTACTGTTTATGTATACTGTGTTTGGATTTATTGAATGTTGACTGCTTCATCCTATTTTTGGTGTTGTTTTTGATTGATTACTTTTAATGGGGTCTATAAAATATATCTGACCTGACTTTGGCTTTTTTGGCAAATGAATTGGTCTTGGACTTGTAACAATGACTTTTGCAATAAATAAATAAATAAATAATAATCATCACCAAATTTGCCCTCGTAAAATGTTTTAAAGGGACAGATCATTCCAAAATTGAATAGGTTTGTCGTCATTTGTATGCATTTATGTGAAAAACAAAAATAGACATTTTAAATAATGTACACATTGCTTTTGTCTATGCAACTGCAATAAACAGACACTGGGAAATATTAAGAAAAAAATACTGAATAAATAAATTAATAACAACTTAAATTTTGGCCATCTCACCACAACAAGCTATTTTATGGCTTCCAAGGACTTGGAATATAGTGCACAAATTGTACGGACCACTTTTATACCTATTTTGGTCAAATTCAAGCTTTTTAGTCCTCATTCACTTTCATCATATTGAAAAGAGTGGCCAGATTATTCTCTAAAAAAAATAATTTTTTTAATTCACAGGAAAAAAATCATAAGGTTTCGGAATGGCGAAGGCTGAGTTAATAATAATAACATTTTTCTTTTTGGGTAAAGTACTTCTTTATATCTCAAATAGATTTTGGGATTCTTTTTGTTTTGCATTGATTGATTTTTTCAGAAAAAAGTTTTGTTAAAAGTCTGACTCCAAAAGGAAAGGACATAATCTGAGGAAAATGGTAAATCCGCTAATATGCTAAGGAGGGATTAGATCACAGTCTAGTCCAAGGGCTTGAGAACATACACCCATTCGCTTTTTTATAGCCTTGTCCACACACAGGCTCTTTAAAATCTTGTCTGCACTACAGACGCCAATCAGTAAACATACATCCAGCGAACTTTTAATGCCTGAGGAGTTTCCCCACTCACACAAGTTGTGCATCTTAAACATGTGCTTGTCCAGGGCAGTTTCTCAGCTCTTTATGGCCTTTTATCTACATGAAAGGCCCTGGCACTGGGAGAGCCAACATTACGGCTCCATCAAAGTGAAAACTACTGACAGCGCTGTCCTCCATAACGGCTCAGGCCATTAAAGGCCCTGTCACAGAGCCTTCCCAGAGAATCTGCATAATATAACGGGAGTGTGTTTGTGTTTCTGGAAAACTGTAGGTTTCTTTGTCTCAATTAACTCAACTGGAAATTATTCTGCTATACAGGCACTAAGGTAAACAGGTACAAACCTAAATTCAAACATCAATGTGCATTAAAAGAGACTAAAATTACCATATAAATTTAAACAAATGTAAAAAAAGAAAAAAAAGAAAAAGAAATTACAGAATTCAAACGTCCTGAGTTCGTGTTGCAATATCTAACTTATCTGTGAGCAGAGCATTAGCCACAGGAACAAGCTTCTATAGGTACAGGAAATTAAAATCTGAGACACGTTCAGCACATCTGTGAACCTACTGACCACAATAAAAGCCTTAGTGAGAACACAGTTCAATCATTAAACAACATGTAACACTGTAATTGCATGTCCACAGTGAGCACTTCCAAGAAATTTAAACAATGAGATCCTGTCAATCAAAGTGAGTGACTATTACGTAGAGGGTAATAAGAGGTTGTTTTCAGGTTGGTCATACCTCCTGACACTGGAGCATCCATGAACACTGCACCCATCTTCTCAGCAGCAACAGCCATCTCTTTGGAAACTGCAGGATCGATGGTGCTGGAGTCAATCAGAAGGGTGCCTTTTTTTACCTTCCTTAAAGAGGAGTGCAAAATCAAACAGAACAATGTTAAATATCATAACAAGAGCCGAGGAATTTTTTTAATAACAACAGACTTGTCGGTATATAATACACATATACTGTATAATGAATAAAAATTGTGCAAAATTAGTTCATTTAATCTCCTTCAGAAAAATAATGAATGCATTATATACTATCATTCAAAAGTTAGGGGTCTGTAAATTTGGAAAAGAAGCCACAAATATATAATTACCAAGTTTGCATTTATTTGATCAAGCCCAGCAGCCACACAATGTCAAAAGACATTGATATTTCGTTAAATTTCGGTTGTGACGTCAGGTGACCAAAATTCCATGTAAATTAAACATCTAATGTCAATGTTAAATTGATGTCCAATACCGACGTCAGCTGACGTTGATATTTTGTTGTTTTTAGGTTGTGTAACCAAAATCCAACGTCTGTCTGACGCCATGTCCAACGTCAACCTGACGTTATATAGACGTCCGGTGCCTGCTGGGAGAATACAGTAAAAACAGTAATATTTTGAAATATTTAATAAAACTTTTCTATTTTAATATATCCTAAAATGTAATATATTCATGTGTTGGCAAAGCTGAATTTTCAGCATTTTCATTACTCCAGTCTTCAATGTCACATGACCCTTCAGAAAACATTCTAATATGCTGATTTGGTGCTGAATGAGCATTTCTTCTAATTTTCACTCTTGAAAACTGTTGCGCTGCTCAACATTTTTATAGAATCATACATAACATACATTATTACGAGTCTTTGATGAATAATCTCACTTTTTGATCAGTTTAATGTAGGGCTGGGCGATATATCTCATGCGATATGCATGCGCATCTCGTCAGTAAAACCGGTTCCTTGATTAGCGGTAAACCTCCATCACCTGTTTTCAAATGGAGCGGCATTTAATACACAGAGCCGTAGTTCACTGACAAGCTACGCAATATCGCGTTCATTATCGCAATTATCTCATAGCTTGTCAGTGAACTACGGCTCTGTGTATTAAATGCCGCTCCATTTGAAAACAGGTGATGGAGGTTTACCGCTAATCAAGGAACCAGCTTTACTGACAAGATGCGCATGCATATCGCGCGAGATATATCGCCCAGCCCTAATTTAATGTGTTGTAGCTGAATAGAAGTATACAATCATTCAAAAGAAGAAAAAAAAAAAATCTGTACTGACCCCAAACTTTTGAACTGTAGCATATATGGCAGCTGTATCAGTATCGGTATCAGCATCAGTCATTAAAAAGCCAATAGTGATCAACTACTAGCCCAAAGTGTTTTAAACTCTTACTCCAATACTATTCTATATAATGTTATTTTAGTACTGCATTTTACATGCCTTCTACAGACCACATTTTCTTGGAATTAAGGTAGATTTAAAAGAATTACTAGATTAAGCCTAGACTTGTACTAACCATACAGTCAGTGGAAACTCCTTAAGCTTGAACTTTTCTTAATCATTATAAATAATACACACACGTGCTGTGCAGATTTATATCCAATTTAAACTAATTTTGGTCATGTAAGACAACAGTTTCTCCAATATGTTAAAATTAAGTCAGTCTTGAGTTAAACACTTATGAGAGTTTAATGTGAAGGAACTTACTTAAGTATGCCATTGGGTCCTGTGTAAACCTCAATGACGTTGGGGCTGGACGGTAGCATGGTGATGATGCGGTCAGCTTTATCAGCCACTTCAGCTGGGCAATCCAGGATCTGGAAGGACAAGCAAGGGTAATTATCTCCACAGGCTCAATCACAGAACCGTACAGTCTAGATGTTGGAAAGACGGTGATTGATTTTGTTTTAGAACATTGTTTGAGAAACAGATACTTATACCTGTGCTCCTGAGTCCTGAAGCTCCTTGAAAGACTCTGGGAAGACATCAGTAGCAATGACAGGATATCCATGCTTCAGCAAGTTTCTAGCCATAGGTGTCCCCATGTTACCCAGTCCAATAAAACCCACTGGGGTCTTGGAAGCCATTGATCTACAGGATACTGAAAAACCACACACAGACAGAAATCATAAATTACAGTAAAATAAAATTCTCTCTATAGACAGAAAGCTATGATAGTCAAAGAGTGCATCCAAACTGACAATAGAGGATTTTTGTAGCCTTTCATGTCTATAAAAGAGATACTTGCAGAAGCAATTCTGTAAAAATCAATGTCAGTATAACATCAAATACATGGAATAACACACTGAGCAAAGAAGTCTTTGCAAGATTTTTAACCCTTAGTATCAACTGTTTATTAAGACCTTTATATCCTTACAGATCCAAATGTTTAGAGGAAAACTCTGACAAATTAAATATTTATTTTGTATAAAATGACTAAATGAGGTGACAAAAAGCTTAAGTCCATTATCTGGACTCGGTGAGAAGACTGAGAAGTGTATTTAATTTGATAACACAGTTTATTTTAGTATTTAGCTTATAGTTTGCAGTTGAAAAAAACTGTAGTGTAACCTATGAGCTCCTAAACACCAGATGCATTGCATAACACTGCATAATTTCTGATCCTCTAAAAGTAAACAGTGACTAGCTTATTGTCCTTAATGTTTGTTTACATGCTTTGACATATATGCCCAAACATATTTCATATATGTTCACATATTTTGCAGACCGACATAAAAAAAACAGATGAAAAAACAACATTTCCAAACTGCTCTGTGCAATAACATTAGCAGCGCTTTAACCCCTTGGTCTGTCAATGGATAATAAATGAGGAAACAACATACCCAAAGTGAGCTCCACATGTTTATTGCTTCTTTTATAAAAATTCCGATATCCTCTAAACAAAGCGGCCATGCTTATTTCTCTTGACCTCAGCGCCTCATTGACAGTACTAGTCAGGAACTCAGGGGGCGGGTCCTATGATTGACAGCAAGATTCCTCCAATCACTGATAAGGATTTGCGTACCAACCAATTAGATCGAGATCGTCCGTGAGATATCATGCAATTTCTCCCCGAGTTGCTGCTGTGATTTCTTTGAATAGCATTAAGGTGATACTTCTTAAAAGATTAACAGTGGCTAGACGTCTTAGGCTTCTAAGTGAACTTATGAACTTGAGAAATCCAAGAATGACAGTTTGTGCTAAAATCTCTTTGTTGTTCTAGATAATATTACACATACATGAATATTTCCAATAACAAACGCTGAAAAAAAAATCTATAAATAAAATTATTTTTTCTAGTACACTGATCATTGCACAAATATGACTTATTCAGCGTTTCCTTTTTAGAAGGTATCGTATTTCATAAACATTTCATACAGTGATATACTTTACATACTATAACTAGATATATTATACTTTTGATATATGTGATTATACAAAATAATGTCTAGAAAGTTTTAACTATCTAATTTCACTCTTAAAGATCAAGCGTTTCCTAAAACAATAAGATCTGCATACAATAACCTTATTATATTCTATTAACGTTTCAGGTAACGCTTGGCATTTTTCCATAATTCCCACCTGAAACAGGCTGAGTCAGACTGAAACGATTCATTTACGAATCGAACGGAATCCGTAAGTCATAACATTATTGAGTTGTTTTGAACCGGTTCCTGTTCGAGAGAACCGATCCTCTGAAAAGATTCAGACCTCCCATCTCTGTTTTGTTGGGGTTATTCGCTAACCAATGATAAACCACGGATCTCGGTGACAAGAGTAAATAAACCAATCACAGCGCCCAACCGACCGGAAGTAGGATGATGTTTCTAGATTCTCAAAACATGTTGACACCCGGTTCAGCTACATGACAGAGACGCTCTCCATCTGTGTTATCTAGCAATCTAAACAACAAGAGTTACAGATCTTCAAGTTAACATGGATTACAGGTATAACGGACTTATTGAGTGACGACTATAATATGTATAGTGATAATCTTGGAAATATATGTTGGAATTGCATGCGGTCCATCTCGATGTATTTAGGGCTGGGATTGCAGTGGAATTAATAAAACTCACCAGCTCATCCTCTAAGGCCACCGCCAGTAATTTACGTCGTATAATAATTTATATATAGAAAACTGCTACATCATCTAGTGTGCTTGTAACTTCCATTAAAATCCGCAGTGACTTGTTAGTTAGCGACGTGGTGCAAGTCAAATATATCTAGAAAGTCGCTTTCGGTTTAAGCAAACATGTTTTAGTATGATTTAGAAGGAATGTTATATTTTAAACCATCATATAGTGAGTTCAGTGCGAATATGTCAGACAGTTACTGTATTGAATCGGACTGTCATTGACGTTAAAGGCCTGAACAGGGATGACAGTGCCATGCAAACAGGCCTACTCGGTATCGCCCCATCCGGCCTGAAATAGGGCAGGTCTTCTTCATGCAGCTGCACATGGATTTAAACCAAATGTATTTCGGCTCAGATATATTTAAGCATCTAAATAACATTTTAATGCAGTAGAATGACTTATAGTTTATTGCAAATCATGTATTGCTTAAACACACCATCATGCAATTTCCAGTATAAACTTGGCTATGACACTTTCAAAGTAACATCATTAAATAACTATAAAGGATATAAACGTAGGTGAACATCTCAGGAATTAAAATGAATCAGTAGAGACTTATAATGTAAGTGTATTGAAATACTTGATTCTGCTTTCTAAATGATTCCTGGGCCATACTGTAAAATTGAGCTTTCATTGCGTAAAACCAATGTTTACTGCATAGCTATAGTTGTGTTATGGCTCTCTGAGGTCTCTAAAAGTAAGATAAAACATTTCAAATCACTATTTCAAGTCATTTTATTTTTTTGGTAAGTAGCCGAGTAATAATTCAGAATAATAAACAAACTCATTCGGGGTGAGTTTGGGGTTTATTTTGCAATAATGAATAGCTGACTGAACAATATCCCTCGCCTGTATTATGAAGAGAAACTGTGTCAGTTAAACCTCATTATTTCTTTGTCATTTTTATTCCTTCTTGTTTCAGGTAGACCAATCACAGTCTTTCCTTGAGCACTTATGATGTTGTCAGCCTGTAATACGGGAGCATCTGCTGGTGGAGGAGGAAGTGTTGTCATGGAGACATCTAACTTCGCCCATGTCATCTTCCAGAATGTTGGGAAAAGCTTCCTCCCGCAGGCAGCGCTTGAATGTCATTACACACTCACCCCGTTCATAACCCCACATCCCAAAGACTGGGTTGGCATCTTTAAGGTTGGTACACATGACATATTTCACTAAGATCTGGTCAATATTTGCTTTTCATACACAGAAATGCTTTTTGTAAGAAAATTCTGTCCATCTGATTTAATCTCACTTTCTTTTCTCTCACTCTTCTTTCATCTTGGAATTTAATCTTGCACTTAATCAAGAGGAAATGAGTGCATGGAAACTTTACGTCTTGTTAAGATACAGTGACAGTTTATGACTGGTATAAAAGGCACTTCAAATCAACCAGATCTTTCCAGACAGCATTTAGAGTGGTGGGTTGCAGGGGAAAATGTGGATTGGAAAAAAGATGGTTAATCCGCTCAATATCGCTGTTGTTTTGATGGTTAGTTTACGGGGGAATAGTGTTGCGGTGTGTGTGTGTTTGATCGCATGTGTTGTTGTGCTGGATGCAGTGGGCGTTTCCCACAACACATGAATCATTCCTTATGCTTTTGCTGTAGTATTTTCTCCTTTCATCCTTGTGTCTGCAATGAGATGTAGTGTAATAACAGATATTAGCTACTATGTGTAATGCATCACTGGGTAATAGTAAAAGTCAGACTTATATGGTAGAACATTATAAACGGTTGGATGTATTCTGACAATATATAGAGACTCGTATTTAAATTATCAATGAGGTAATGTGGGAATTATTCCTTAGGCACTCACACACACTCAGTACACACACCTTAACCTGTGCTTTATATTACTTGGAGAACCACAGGCTCCCTCTGGTGGTATTGAGAATGTACTGCTCCTTCCAGACAGCAGTGAGTTGCATAATAGCTCAGCAATGACTACATTTTTCGGATTGCAATGACTACATTTTTGTTATTATATGTTGTTAAGTATATTTGAATAATTGCACTTTAGTATTTTCTATTTGTAAAGTCCTACAAATATTTAGCTGCAGGTTTTTAATTAGTACTTGAAATGTCCCTTTTTTATTCAGAGTGCAAAATTTCATTTTTAAATGATTTAATTTAATACTTATGTTAAATTGTATTAATTGTATTTAAATAATTGCAATTTATCTTTTTATTTCTAAAGTCCTACCAGTATTTAGCTGCAGCTTTTTAATTTGTACTTGCAATGCCACTTGTTTATTTAAAGTGCAAAATTTCAGTTTTAAATTATTTAATGTAATATTCATATTAAATGCTATTAATTATATATAAATAATTTATCTTTTTATTTGTAAAGTACTACAAATATTTAGCTTCAGCTTTTTAATTTGTGCTTTCAATGTCTCTTTTTAGTTAAAATGCAAAATTTCAGTTTTATGATGTTAATATTTCAATTAAATGTTATTAATTATATATAAACAACTGTATTTTATCTTTTTTTGTAAAGTTCTACAAATATTTAGCTGCAGCTTTTTAAATTTGTACTTGCAATGTCCCTTTTTTATTTAATGTGCAAAATTTCAGTTTTAAATTAAATAGATCTTTTCATATTAAATGTCATTAAATAAATATAAATACTTGTATTTTATTTTTTTTATTTGTAAAGTTCTACATATATTTAGCTGTAGCTTTTTTTATTTGTATATGCAGAATCCCTGTATGTAACAAAAAAAAAACTCTGCTTTTCAGGTTTGCAGGGTGAATGAACATATAGTACTCTTTTTCAAGGAGTATGTTGAGGCACGTTGAAAACAGGTTACCTTTAAGCAATACAAAAAAAAATTCTGTGTAATCATGCATATACACATATAGTAGGTTTGTGCACAGACACACACACACACACACAAGTACTATATAATTAAGCTGTCGCGCACATGCCGAACATGTTCTTATGAACCTGATTTATAGTTACGTCAGCCCTCTTATTATTTAATTTATCATTTATCGGTCCTGTATGTACAAGTATGGCTTCTTTGAAACACACTCGGATGCCTTCTTTCTTTCTCTTTTCTCTTGCTCTCCTCTTTTCTTTTCTTCTCTGTAATTAATAGGTGATTTCTTCACAGATGACTGCATTCCAGATGAAAGCAGAATATTTTCTGGAAAAAAAAAGAGATTACAGATGTGATATATTGTAATCAAAGTAAATGTCAGGTAGTGCTGTGAAAAGTCATGATGACAAATTGCTGATAGTGTGTGTGTGTATGTGTGTGTATGTGTGTGTGTGTGTGTGTGTGTGTGTGTGTGTGTGTGTCTTGTTTGTAACTGTAAGATGTAACCGTATGTGACATGTTTATGATGGTGGATTGCATTCTCTTCTTCGTTTCCATCATGTTTCATTTAAAACAGCATAAAACCATACAATTACTCATTTGCACACACACACACACAAATATGGGTGGTTATGGAGGTGAAAATTTTACACTTGCTTCAAAGGCAGAAATGATGAAATTCACATGCACGCTCACACTTTTCAGAGTAACCACACAATTTTTAGCCCCCTTTGAAGCACGTGTAAAATTTTCACCTTTTTCCTGGCCCTTTTTTCCATTACGCCTTCTTTTCCAACCCTATGCACACACACACACGCACACTGTGCCCCCTTTTCGCAGCTGGCTAAGAAGTTCAGAAAGGAAGCTAAGTGTTTCCATTCCTACTTGAGCTTATTGTGATATTTATAACCTGTGAAATCGATATGAGACAAAGTAATAAGACTTTAGATCTCCCAGTTTAATTTATTGATAGTAAATGTTTCTTTTTTCTCACTCTCTTTCTGTCTGCTTTGACTGGGTGTTCTTTAAACTTTTTTATATAGTCTCTGTGTTTATATAGTTTCGCTTGTATTGTTATGGTCAAAATGAACTAGCCTGTGTTTTATACATTTTACTTTTAACTGTTTTCAAAGGCCTTCATTGGTCTGGTCACAGAAGTTTTAGTTCTGACTCACTTCTTGTTTGCTGTTTTGTGTGTGTGTGTGTTTTATGTGTGTTAGGTGGGCTGGAGCAGTGCGAGAGACTACTACACATTTCTCTGGTCTCCCATGCCTGAAAACTACTCTGAGGGATCCACTGTTCATCGAACAATCATCTTTCAGGGTATATACACACACTCACGCACAAAGTCAACATGTACTGCCCTGTGCAACCCATTTTACTTCCATAATTTGGCGTAGTGAAACAGGAGAAAAGTATAGGGTGGGGCATTATTTTATTTGTCAGGAATTGATTGGATGGTTAAACTTGCTTTTATCCATCATAATTTAAATGGACTGTGAAAGTGGGTGTTATTAATTTTATTATATTATTTTTTTTTGTTGCTTTTGCACCGTAAGACCAAATAATTTTTTATTTAATGTCCTTTTTTTGTTGTTTTGTTTTGTTTGATTGGATGATCAAAAATGGGTGTTTCTTATTATTGTTATTTAAGTACAAATTAAAGAGTCATAATTTTTTATTGCTTGTTTGATTGATGTTAAATGAATCTTGTTTTGTTTTGTTTTGTTTTGTTTTGGCATTTTGTTTTGTTTTGTCATTTTGTTTTTGCTTTGCTTTGTTTGCAGATGACCTTTCTATTGCAAGTTATAATATAAGACAATACACCTGATGAAGATAAAACCTGTAATCAAATATTCTACATGCTGTTTCCTAGGATATTATGTTCCCCGTAGTGATGGTGAGTTTTATCAGTTCTGCTACGTCACATACACGGGTGAAATCAGAGGCGCGAGCACGCCGTTCCAGTTCCGCCCAGCCACACCCACAGGGGAGGAGCTACTGACAGTGGAGGATGATGGGAACTCAGACATACTGGTTGTGACAACAAAGACCGGACTACTTGAGGTATGCAAATCACACACACAAGAGCACAAATCCTTGCTTTGTTCCAAAACCCAGTCTGCTGCCTACGGATGCAGCATTTTAAGGCATCACAGGTGCACTCATGATGCAAAATGAAGGCAGCCTTGTCATGCTGTCTCTTGAACTAACTTGTTTTATCCAAATTATAAAGCAGAATTGCATGTATTCTTTGCAATGATGCACGGTGACAGTCCCAGGGGGGGAAAAAAAAGAGAAGAGAATTGTCAATTATAAATGCACTATTTGTAATCTGAATACAAATTTTAAATAAAAAAATTAATACATTCACAAATATATATAAACATTTGTTTAGTTCAGCACTGAAAAGCATTCATTAACAAAATAGTGCAGGATAGATAGATAGATAGATAGACAGATAGATACCTGTAGAACTGCTGCCTTTGTAAAGCCTTCCAAATCAGTCACATATGAGCTTCCATTATGAAAAGATGCTGTCTTAGAAGGCAGCTGTCTATGGAGAAAGCATGGCATCTCACTAGGTTTTGGAAGAAAGCTTGTGTCTTATTTTTTTGGCTTTTTATCTGTATATGTGTGTGTGAGCAGCAGCGTGTAGAGGAAGTTCAACAGGAGTGCAAAGAATTGCAGAAAGCACTACGCCTCCTCACACAGGAGAGAGATCAGCTACAGGAGAGACAGAGACAACAGAACCAGGTACTAAACACACACTCGCACATAAAAGTGACCTACCAACGAAGCAGCAAAGATGGCTTACACACACACACACACTCACTCACAGTGTTTAAACAGCATGTAACACACCAGAGATCACAAGTTCAAGTTATCTGCACATCAAAGTGCTTTCTTGTGTGTGTATGTGTACATTGGTGCTTTAAGACTTTCTGTCTCCAAGTGTAAAACGCTTTTCTGTTTGACTGACGGTGAACTTACTCCCACAGAGCACTTTATCTTATCAGATAATGGCTGTGTGTGTCTCTGTGTGCATTACTGAACTTCCCCATAAAGTCATGTGATTTATCCATACTTAATTCTGACTGTGCTGAGGATGATATATTTAGAGTGAAAGAATTGGGAGTTTGAGAAACAGAGAAAGAAAGAGAGAGAGAGACAGAGAAAAGTTTACATGGGCATCTGTTATCATGGCAGTGCCGTGTCAACCACAGAGGGTAGACATGACGTCAAACGTGTGCACGCAGCCAGGAGTTAATGTCCACCAAAACCACTGAACAGAAAGGAGGAGACCTACCCAGTCACTGAGACAACAGCAGCCAGTCACGCGATTTTCTCTCTCCCGCTCGCTTTCTTTCTCTCTTTTTCGTCTGCTTGTTTTGATGATTTAAAGGAGCTGTATGTGATTTCTTTTTTGAAATACCGCACATATGCCACTACTACCTGATACATATAACTGAAATGTGTCCAGTCTGTCTTTGTAACAGCCTCATGCTCTGTAAAAAGCAAAAAAAAAGTCTGAAATGGGCAGCTTTTTTGTTACTGTTTATCAGAAACAGTCTTGTCAATCATTTCATGTCTACACGGTTGACTGTCTGATGTCTCATTAGAGGGCAGGGTTTGAAGAGGGGTTTGTGAAAGTTATAATGTCAATTTAAATAAATGCATTAATGTTTTTTTTATTTTATTGGTTAATGTTGATAGCCCTAATTTTCATTATTTTCTGTTAATATCTCCTTTATTTAAAATGTTTCATCTGAGTTTTCTGAACCTTTACAAAATATAGTAATGTGACATTATCATTATTCAGATATCAGATGGTAATACCATGGTACTCTGATGTAGACTATATACACTATTTTTCAAAAGTTTTTTATGTATTTAATTTGTTTAATATATGTATTAGTTTTTAATTTTAATTTATGCATTTTAATTTTAAAGTATTTTTATGTATTTCAAAAATTTTAATGTATTTTAAAATGTGTTTTGTCATTTTCCTGTGATGGCAAAGCTGAATTTTCTGCATTTTTCCTGTCTTTAGTGTCACATGATCCTTCAGAAATCATTCTAATATGCTGATTTGCTGCTAAAGAAACATTTCTTATTATAACAGTAGTGTACAAGTGTAATGGCAGTTTATTTAGTTTGTCTATCTTGTATCTCTTTTTAAATAATATTTTAAAATAATTTATTTACCTAATTATCACCTATAACTTACTTTTTAAACTTGTCTTACTATTAAAATAGCGCTAGATGGCATAAAACAAGTAAATAAACAAAACCATCTAAACACCAAAGAATATTGTGGTTATCTCCACCCATTGCATTATTTGTTTAATATGGCCAGCCAATTTCATCCATGTACCACATTTTACCATGTAAAATCCATTTCACAAAATGTGATCTTTCAGAATAAAAAAAAGCAAATATTTACAGATTTCGTTTGGCTCTGAGGTGGCGTTTGATGTTTGACTGCACAACAAGTACATTAAACTCTTAAAGGGCCCAGAAAACAGCAGTATGTAATTCAGTTGGTTTGCTGATCTTTCAGCACCCCCTAGTGTTTCTTCTGGAGACCCTATAGAAATCTGAAAGTGTGAATTATGAGTGTCACAAAGTACAAAGAACACCACAAATAAAACATTAACACTTTTATAATTCTCTCTCACACCCCAGTTACACAAACCCTTTCATATGCCATAAGTGTGCGTGTGTCTGTTAAACTGTCAGAACTTACATATGAAAATAGACTTCCTCTTTGTCGTGAGAACATAAGTATATATTTTGTGGCTGCTAATTTTACGACCTCACATTTTATTTGCCTGTGCTGCAACTCCGAAACATCATCGGCCGTAAAACACCACGA
Organism: Tor tambroides; assembly: GCA_021397915.2. NCBI lineage: Eukaryota > Metazoa > Chordata > Actinopteri > Cypriniformes > Cyprinidae > Tor > Tor tambroides. The sequence continues at coordinate 24,940 of JAFVLL020017686.1, read as the reverse complement.
GTCACCAGATTAGCCGGAGGGCAAGGCGTGTATGCGTGCTTTCAGAACCAGATGTTACTGTGATTTACTGATGACGACTGTTAAATATAAGCCACCGCAACAAAAGTGAAATCAAAGCCCCCTCTTTTCCTGCTGACATCATACTATTGGGAAATGAACTTCAGGCATGGGCTTTTTTTTTGTTTTTGTTTTTTGAAGGGGATAGACTGGATCAGACTAATTTCTGATAATTATTTTCTCTTTCAGTTAAGTCTCCTGTAAACTGCCACATTACCAGAAATAGTCTGTGAAGTCTGTTATTTCCCATGGATTACTCTGTTATTTCACTGTGTTTCTAGTAACAATCCTAATACATTTCTAACAATTTATAAATATATATAATTTTAAGTTTTTTATTTTAAATAATGTTAATAATTTAATTTTAAATTTTTAAAATACTTTTTAATAATTTAAAGTTTTTTTTATTTTTAAGTTGTTTTTTTTTTATCTGTGTTGTTATCTTGTTTGTTAGAAGATCTTGTTTATAAGATCTGTAAAATTTTCTTCATATATATATATATATATATATATATATATATATATATGTATATTATTTAAAAATATTTTAATTGTGTGTGTATATATATATATATATATATATATATATATATATATATATATATATATATATATATATATATATATATATATATATATATAAAATGTAAATATTTTTTTAAATAATTTGTTAGGTCACGTTTGATAGATTTTTGTTATTGGATAAAATGCTTGGAGTATTTTGATTGGCTGGAAGGTGTGATTGATAGCATTTACTGTCCAATTGCAGGAGCTGCAGAAAGGCTTGCGTGAGGAGAAGGAGGAGGCTCAAGCCAGAGTCAGACAACTTGAACAGGACCTGCTAGAAATCACGCAAAAATCTGTTCTTAAAGAGACCGAACTGGACTGGTAAGGCCCGAACACACATTACCTGACATTAATATAATTATATTATTTATATATTTAAAGTAGGGTCCAAAAGTCTGAGACAACTAGTTTTAAGTTCTTTTTTTGTGTATTTATTTTAATTTATTATTTTTTATTTTAATTTGATTTACTTTTAATTATTTTATCAGCATAACAAATTTGAGGTAAAAGGATAATTAAAAAAATAAATTAGCGTTTGATTTGTCTTCCTTTTGCTTTGATGACTGCAGCACTCAAATTCTACAGGTTTGTGTAAAACCTGATGATCATGTTCTCATATTTTTGAGATGATCCACTGACCATCTTGTGTTTCAGTGAAGTCAAAAACATCTGACCATCTGTACAGAAGAGTTCACATGACCAGTGTGATCTAATTTGATTATATGATTAGTGACCTACAAAGAATTTTAAAATATATCTATTTTATTCCATAATGTTTCTGTTTTACATTTATATTTTCAAGTCTGAATTAGATTTTGAATTGGACTCTCAGGATAAGAATGCAGATTTATAGTTGAGGATTTATATGGTATATTTTGTTTTTTTGTGTCATCCAGTTTAAGAGACAGGCTGCAGAAGGTGATTTCTGAGAGGGACAGTCTACAAGCTCAACTGAAGAATGAGAGAGACGAGAGGGAGCTTTACAAAGTAAGTGCGTGTAGTATCTACAGGTTATAAAGTGTAATCCTATGCATCTATCAGTCGTATGATGTGCATTGATCCATGTTGTGTGTTCACGATTACAGTCTCACGTGCGTAGCGCCGAGCTGGAAAACACTAAACTCAGTGCAGAGCTGCAGATGCTAAAGGCAGTGGAGCTGAACAGAGAGGTCACCATTGCACAGTACCAGGATGAACTGCACAGGCTACGCACAGAGAGAGACACACACCCCGCTGATGCTGTAATAGATGTTTATTTCAAGAATATATACAAATACAATAAAAATATATACTACCAGTCAAAATGTTTGGAATAATTATGATTTTCAATGTTCAAAATCATAATAAAATGTAATAAATTCAATTGTAATAAAATGTATTTTATTTCTGTGATAGCAAAGTTGAATTTTCAGCAGCTATTACTCCTGTCTTCAGTGTCACGATCTTTCAAAAATCATTCTAATATGTTGATTTGCTGCTCAAAAAATATTTCTTATTATCAATGCTGAAAACAGTTTTTCCTGCTTAATATTTTTGAAGAATTACTGTATTTTTGATCAAATAAATGCATTATTTGTGAGTATTAGAGACTTGTTTCAAAAAACTATTCCAAACCTTTGACTGATAGTGTTTGTTCACATAAATCATACTTTCTCTTCCTAATGAATTGTGTGCATCTCCAGGGTCTGAAAGAGCAGTTGCGTCAAGCTGAGGAGCAGCTCCAGGCCACGCGGCAGCAGGCCGCCATGTTAGGTTCTGAGTTATGTGATGCCTCCGGCGGGCGAGATCGCACCATGGCTGAGCTGTACCGTGCCCGTCAGGAGGCAGAAGACCTACGAGCCCGTTTAGCTGAAGCCCAGGAAGAATGCAGACATGCTCAGAATCAGCTTGACAGGATGAGAAGCCAGGCATCACAGGAAGTGGTAACCACAACTAACTGTCCCTAATGTTTATTTGATTGTGAAGATCTGTTAATAACAATATGAAGAACACATGGTTCTGACGCAGTGTTTAGACACAGTGTGAACTGTGAGATAACTCTCTTTCTATTTCTTGCGTTCTTGCTTTATTTTATTTCTTTTTTTTTTTTTTTCAGGGCAGGGCTGGAGTGGGTGTGGTTTCAGAGCTGGAGGCGGAGCTACAAAAGGAGGTCGAGGAACTAAAGCTGCGTCTAAATATGGCTGCAGAGCACTACAAAGAGAAATACAGAGAGTGCCAACGTTTGCGAAGACAAGTCACCAAACTAACCCAGCAACAGGAGACGCAGCAGGGGGTGAGTAACTGAAATTATGGCTTTACCAACTTGTAAACTTCACAAAAAATGCAACAATAAAGCTTGAGCTCCTACAATGATACACTTAATTTTGCACATAAGATGTTAAGCAAGTGAAGTTGAAGTGAAGTCTGTAATAAGTGAAGTCTGTTGTGATAACACCCTCCTATATTGATCTTTTGTGTGAAATCTTAAAATATTACATATGTTTTAGGACTGTAACAGGAATGATGCCTCTACAGAGACCACACAGGAGTTACACACACCAGATGCAGAGACGCCTCTCACAGGTATTAGCAAATAGAAAAATGAATCGCAACACATTTAAAATCCAACACACATCGTCAAACTAGTTCCTTTAAAAATTCATTTAAAAAATAATTAATTAAATAAAAATGAGTAATAAAAGCTTTGGTGTAAGTTTTTTTTTGTTGTTGTTGTTTTTTTAATGAATGGTTCAAATACATGCTATTTATCAAAAAAGAGGGAAAAAAAAGAAAATCATTTTCCACAAAACTATTAAGCAGTTTTTACTGATGATAATAATAAGAAATGTTTCTTGAGCACCAAATCAGCATATTAGCATGATTTCTGAAGGATCATATGACACTAAAGACTATAGTAATGGAGTAATATTTTAAAATAGTAAACAGTTATTTTAAATTCTAATAATATTTCACAATATTAAACTTTTTACTGTATCTTTGATCAAATAAATGCAGCATTCGTCAGGCTTTGTTCAATAATATTAAAAAATGTTACCGACCCCAAACTTGTAGTTAATTAATTAATATATGATTATTGCTTATTGGTATTATTCAAAACATCCATAAATCTTTTATGGCTGTGATTGCATCACACTACACAGCAGTTTCACGACTAATGTTTTTATATGCTCTATAATAATGTGACCAACTTCTTCATTATGCATTAACTTCTCAGATCAGTATCCTGCTGAGATCAAACCTGCGACACAAAGAGATGCTGAGAAACTGGGAGTTGAAGGCAGACCTGGACAGGAGGGGAAGGAAGAGAAAAAAGAGGATGAGGAGGACGACGACGAAGATGAAGAGGAAGAGGAGGAGGAGGAAGAGGAGTGCAGTGTGTCAGTTGAAGCTGAGCTTGCCTGCATGGAGGAGAAATGGAGAGAGCAGTGCACCATCAATGAAAACCTGAAGCTCCTGCTAGCCAGTGAGGAGCAGCAGTTTAAAGTACGTAAACACACACACAGGCGCATACACGATTCAGGTTCCTTCAACCTCAAAGGGAAAAGCCAGCATGGATACTCACACATTCGTTTGCATAAGTTGTCCGCACACAAGCGTGCAAACACAGTTGAACTTCCACGGGTTGATTTTTAGGTCCGGTTCACTGAGGTATCACATTTCCGTCAGCCTTGTGAGCGTGTGTGAACACAGCAGTCATTAAGGACAGAGCTGGCCAAGTGGAAAGGAGGTCGTAAAGGACTCTTCTTGTCTGAGTATTTAGACAAAGCTGGAGACACCATCAAAAGGAAAGTCTTTTATTTACAGCATGTTTAAATGCATGCACACACTCTCTCCAAATGCTTTATGACTGTTTGCTGGAGAGCAGGGTAAGATCGTAGTAAACCCATTTCAACTGGACTTCAAACCCAAACAGGCATTTACACAACGATAACTCAGAAAGAGAAGGAGACCAGTAAGCTGATGTTCGGTTTCTTTCTCTATTAGATGCGAGACCTCTAGTTACAAAGACTGTGAGGTTACACTCAATATCAATTTGTCTCAGTTATACACAATACTCTCAACTCAAACCTGACATCTCAGTTAGCAAACTTAAACCTACAGTGTTATATAGGACAGCATATACTTTATTTATTTATTTATTTATTTATTTAAAGAAGTTAATGCTTTTATTCAGCATGACACATTAAATTGACAAAAAGTGACAGTAAATATATTTATAAGATTTCTCTTTCAAATAAATGCTGTTCTTTGAACTTTCTATCTATGAAAGAATCCTGAAAAAATGCTCCCAGTTTCCACAAAAATATTAAGCAGCACAACTGTTCTTAACATTGATAATAATAAGAAATGCTTCTTGAGCACCAAATCAGCATATTAGAATGATTTCTGAAGGATCATGTGACACTGAAGACTGGAGTAATGATGCTGAAAATTCAGTTTGCCTTCAGAGGAATAAATTATATTTTAAAATATTATTTTAAATTATTTTAAAATTGTAATAATAATTGTCAATATGTCTATTTTTACTGTAATTTTGATCAAATAAATGCTTTTTTCAAAACTCAAAATTGAACTTTTGAACCATTAACTTTTGACTGTGACCCCTATGAAATTGTTTCTAGCTTGGACCAGTTATTTCAAAAGTAATGGAAAATTTATTCAAATTTGTTGGTCAGAAAATGTCACAGCCCTGAGAAACACCCCAAAATTTCAAGTCCAGAATCAGGATTGAACATCTATAGCCACTTCTCATCTGTTTTTAAATATTATAGGACTCGCAACTCTTGTTTCATGCCTTTAGTGGTTTAGAATCACACACTTCACTTTCAAGTGGTGTTTTTAGAGCAGTTATAAAACATACGTCCAGATGCCACTCAAAATAAATTGTATGAATCCCTTGATAGACTCAAGTGGCAGAGAAGGACAGAGAGGTGTCTGCTCTGAGGGAGAGTCTTGTGGTGGTGACCAGGGAGAAAGAGAGACTGGAAAAGGTAAGAGCATTTACAGTATAAACCTGTCCTTATCATTTTATTCCTTTTGTTCAGTTTGTTGATATATACGCAAGTATTGTGTTCTTTGTTTGCTATTCAAAGATCCAAAAAGCTGCAATATCTTCCAACGCTTGTATTATTAGCCTGATCCTCTAAATGGTAATGAGAATCTTTAAATATTAAATACCTTAATTTGATTCTTAGCAGGTAAGACGCTGAAATCAGTGTGTGAATGTTTAAGCCCCAAGAGTCACGGCTAAATGCCACATTCGGCTCCCTGATTACCCATCAGCACTTGTGTTAAATGTTAAATGTGCGAATAATTCCTCTAATCATGGCTCATGGATATGAGGTCAAAGGAGAGGGAAAGAAAGAACAAGAAAAAGAGTAAAAAAAAGCAAGGGGAGTTATACACTGTGTCAGCGCTATTTAAAGACTGGTAATATTTAATCTGTATTACAATTAGGGCTGGGCTATATATCTCATGCGATATGCATGCGCATCTAGTCAGTAAAGCCGGTTCCTTGATTAGCGGTAAATCCCCATCACCTGTTTTCAAATGGAGCGGCGTTTAATACATGGAGCCGTAGTTCACTGACAAGCTACGCAATATCGCTTTCATTATCGCAGATGAATCGCCTTCGATAATGAACGCGATATTGCGTAGCTTGTCAGTGAACTGCGGCTCCGTGTGTCAATGCCGCTCCATTTGAACACAGGTGATGGGGATTTACCGCTAATCAAGGAACCGGCTTTACTGACGAGATGTGCATGCATATCGCATGAGATATATCGCCCAGCCCTACAATAGTACTTAAGATTTCAGTTTCTTTGGTTGAAGATCGTAGTTTAATTCTGGTTCATATAGTGTCTAAAAAGCCTGAGTCTCATTTGTAACATTGATTATGAGATTATTGCAGTGCTGTAATTTAAGCATCAAGCCTGGTTTTTTTCTTTATCTTTTGCAACTTCAGTGACAATATTTGTATTAGCTAGTTTTACTCATGTAAGCAATACCTAAGTGTTTCCTGTCAGCTATGTTGAGAACTCATTTTGTGATCATATGAGAGAGATTCTATAAATCATTTTGTTGACTGTTTGCTTTTCTTGCTGGAGTTGCGGCAGTGTATGAACAGCGTGGAGGCAGCAGGAAGTCGGAGGTCAGACGTTAGAGAGCCAATGATGCTGCGTTACCCACTGCCGTATACACAAGACCAACCTCCACCTCCACTGGTACCCCAACAACCTGCTGAACTGCAGTACGGAAACCCCTATTCAGAGCAAGAGACCCGGGGTGGGTGCACGCTTTTGGCTACTTTTATTTATAATGAATTTTTAAAAGTAAGTAAAGTAAATAAACTACTAGATTATTTGAAAAATGTAGATTGTCTATAATGACCTTTTTATGGTTAAATTTATTTTATGTAAAAGTATGTAATATTTGCTTTAAAAAAACATGAAAAAGTTTACTTAATTATGAATAATGTAAAAATATTAATAATTATTCATGCAATATCATTTTATAAGTTAGAGGTCAGTACGATTTTTTTTTTTAAAGAAGTCTCTTATGTTCACCAAGGCTAAATTTGTTTGATCAAAAATACAGTAGAACAGTAAAATTGTGAAATATTATTGCATTAGTGTTTTTTATTGTAATATATATAAAATGGAATTTATTCTTGCGATCAAAGTTAAATTTACAGCAGTCAATACTCCAGCCTTCAGTGTCACATGATCCTTCAGAAATCATTCTAATATGCTGATTTGAGGCTTAAGAAACATTTCTTTATTATCAATGTTGAAAACATGTTTGCTGCTTAATATTTACATATATACATTTCATTCTTTGATGAACAGAATGTTCAAAAGAACAGCATTTGTTTGAAATAGAAATCTGTTGTAATGTGAAACTGTTTCTACTGTCACTTTTAAACAATTTAATGCATCGTCGCTGAATAAAAGTAATAATTAAAAAAAAATCTCTGACCCCCAAACTTTTGATTGGTTGCGTAGTATATTTGTTTTGCTGTCCTGTCGAAATTGGTAGAGTATCGAGAACAGTGACGTAGGTATGTAACTACTGAAAGTTTTGTGATGTGACAGCCCTATTTGGAACTTACTGAATTGTTGTTGCTTAGATGGAGCAGATGGGGCATTATCCCCAGAACAAACTTGCCGGCCCCCTCCTTTGGCTCCACCACCATGGGGTGGTCCTGTGGTCTGCAGTCAGCCATCACGCAGCCTCAGCCCCCCTGATGGCCTGGAGAATCCCGCTGAAGAGCGGCCTAACGTAAGGACACATACTGTCACAAAGACAGAGCAGTGGAAATATTTTAAAAGCACCACAACAACTTCTACTTTGTATATTCCTTTGGCAGCTACATAGATGTATAATAGACATTGTCTGTTTTAATGTAACTCCACACTGCTATAAGTAGTGCTTAATGGATAGTATTGGAAGAGTGAGTTTTAATCTGAACAGTGTCATTTTTAAAGCTGTTGCTTATCTGTAGTACATTGTTAAAACACATCCTGTCTGATGTTACAATGACATTTAGCAGATGTTTTTTTTTCTGACGTTAAAGCTTTAAAAATCATTTCCAACCTTTCTGGCCATAACACCACTGAGAAAACTGATAAGTTCCTCTTCATCAACACCAAAGCAGAAATGTGTTTTTAATGATATTACTTAACAACACTGTCTGCATGTTGGTTCTCTGATGTTGGTTAATGGGCACATGAGGCAAACAAAATATTTAATCTTTTTTGAGTGTTTTGTTTTGACTGTTTTCAAATTATTAATTTTAATTTAATAATGTATAAAGATATCATTTAGCATTATCTTGATTCACAAAAACGATTTTATACTGAATAAAAACAAACTTTATTCCTTTCTCTTTAATTAGATGAATTTTGAATGAATTAAGCTTTGTTTCATTTGTGGAAGGAGCGTGATATTAGCACAAAGAGTGCTTAAAGGATTTACATAACTGAAAATAAAAATTCTGTCATGAATTACAAATTTCTGTTTTCCCACACAGTTCTATGGACATATTTTTGTGATACATTTATGGGGAATTTGCATCTTGTTTTTAAGCTTGAAAACTCAAGTTACTGTTCATTGTAATTTCATGGAAAAAAGCGACCAGCACATTATTCAAAATATCTTCTTTTCTGTTTTTTGGAAGAAAGAATGTCATACAGGTTAGATATGAGGGTGACAGAATTGTTATTTCTTTCAAAAAGGACACAAAAGCACCATAAGATTATCATAAAATCTGCCCACTTTTTATTAAGTGTCTACTTTGTACTTACATTTAAATGAATACACACTTTTTTTTGTAGATCATGTTTTTACATTGTACTTACACTTAAAAATACATTCTTGGAATTACATTTATAATGAATTTCTGTAGTTACATCTATAATTACAATGTCAGCCCTACACCTACACCTTAACCATCCTTAAACCTAACCAGACCACAAAACCTGTCCCTAACCTTAACCATATCCCGCCTCAATAGCAGCAAAAGTGATTTGCACTTACGTGTACTTGCAGTGTACTTGCCTAAGAAAGTACTGGGTAATATAAAGAACGTAACTACATGGGTTAACGTTAGGTTTAGGGCTAGGTTCAGGGTTAGTACCTAGTTATTACCCAGTTTTTGTAATTACTATAATAAGTACATAATATGTATATGCAGAACAGGACTGTAAAAATAAAGTGCTACTGCGATTTGCAATGCAGCTTAAACACAATAAGTACATTGTGCCAAACAATTCATTATTTTTGATGTAAGTACATTATAGTTAAAGACACCTAATATAAAACTAGCTTATATGACTCGTCAGCTTTATTTCGAAGCTTTTTGTAAGGTTTAGAGCTTATAACTGGGTGTTATTGTTCCAGTCTTAAACTGAAATGTGGCATTACCATGTATCTTTGTCACTCTTTAGCAACCTTCACTTCTTTTTCCTCGCCCCCAGCCTTTCTTTCTGTTTTCAACCCTTCCTCTCGACTTCCACCTTGTCGCCCTTTGATTCAAACTCTTTGATTCAGTCTTTTTTCATCTTCTTTTCCTCACTGCCCTCTGCATTCCCCGCACCCTCAGTTCATAGGTGAATACAGAGGTGGTTAATTTGCATGAAACGGCAATTAAGGCTTTTCTCTTTTGAGCTCGTTAGCGGATTAGAGTGACGAGGCTAGAGGCTCGTTAGAGAGAGATGTTGACGAGGGCTATGCTAATTGGCTGGGGGTGCCGGCCTGTGATATTTGAGGGTGCAGATCGGCGCTGACCCCTTTCTCCTCCTTTCTCGTTTGCTGCGTTAAAAGCCCATTAACCTTTGCAGGAAGCCGGCTGTGTGCAGACAGGCGTGGCTTTTCGTCGGAAGTGTGGGTGTGTGTGTCTGTGTGAGATCTTAGCTGTTATGTCTCAATAGAGAGGTGACAGCTAAATGTGTCCGCTGAAGAACATTGTATTGTTATGTCTCAGTCAAGAAGAAATGATGTGTGCATTTCATTTTGGTTTTTATGTCTTTCTTAGGGAGGTGATGGTGAGGCCCCTGCAGTCTGCGATCATCAGAGCCTGGAATCTAACGAGAGCCACACCAGCTTCTGCTTTGACACCAGGTACATGTTTAGAATTACCATACTACTCCTACTATGTTTGCAGTATGTATACTGTACACCATTTGCACTGAATACATGGAAGTATTATATTTGCTGTGGTATACAACAAAGCATACACTGTGAACCACTGTATCCCACAATGCAATGTTCTAGACCTGTCTTTCAAGTTCCAAAGTGACAAACAGAAGTAATATCAAATTTTATTTTATTTTATTGTTTATATATGAAGACTTTATTTTAAAATAAGTACAGTAATGTCTTTTACATTTTATTTCATACATCTTTCTAGGGTTTTTTGACTCATTATTGGATCTTACTACCAAAGGTTTTGGAAGACATATGAAAACTTTTTTCTTTTTTTTTTACCCAAAAATGAAATAAAATATTACTGTAAATGCTTAACTGCATGTCAATTGCAGCTTGGTGAGGTTATGTGACAGTGAATCATACTACATATAAAGGTTTACAGTTGATACATGGTTGCAAAGCGTATGCTATAAACTATTCTAAATATTAGACATAACACTACTGTATAGACTGTAGAGTATCAATTTAGTATCATTTATATACTATAATAGTTTGTTAATATTGTGAAATGTTCTTTATTTCCTATTTTCATTTTAATGTTAGCTAAATTAACAGTAATTTAAGTTTTTTTTTTTTTTGTCATTTTTATTATTATTTTTTAAATATGTCTATATAGTTTTTAGTACTGCTTAGTTTTTTTTTATTTTTTTTTATAGTTTTGTTTTGATTTTATTTTGTTTTATTGTTGGATCTGACTGCCAAAATGTAGAGATAACCGAGAATCACTTGCTGACTAACAATAGTGAGACTGACAACAGCATAATGCTGTTTAAAATGTTTACTTTGTCATAGTTTCCAATGTAAACTTGCAGTAGGCAGTAAACAGTCTTACATATTATGTATTACACAGTAAGCAGCAATAAGCAATCTTTCATTCAAATGCATCCCACTTGCCACCATAGTTGTAGATTAAAACACACTCTCTCTCTCTCTCTCTCTCTTCCTCACTCAGGCCTGATGTTCATAAGCGGTGTCCCCTGTGTGAGGTGATCTTCCCACCACACTTTGAGCAAAGCAGTTTCGAACGACACGTGGAGTCCCACTGGAGGGTATGTCCCGTCTGCAGCGAGCAGTTTCCTCTGGACTGCCAACAGCATCTCTACGAAAAGCATGTGCACACACACTTTGATGACAATGTTCTAAACTTTGACAACTTTGATTAGAGAGGAAAAAAATATTTATTTGCTTTTAGTTCAATATAAAATGCCTCAGGTGATTTAGGGGCTTCAGTGTTTTGTTCGAAACACGCTGATGTTGTCACTTTGTCGTAACCGCTGCACTCATGCCAGGAGGACTATGTTTGATTTGCACATAGACAAACATTAATTCAGATATTTAAACTTCTAAGGGACAGAATACTATAATAATGGTCTTCAGGTGTAATAGATATGTAAAAAAAAAGAAAAAAAAAAAAAGAAAAGCACTTTTTTAGTTAAAAACTTTGTGTACTACTGTAAAACTGATTGCGCTTTAAAATGAGAGCTTTAGGTTGTTGTCTATGAAAATGTAAACTTCATTTTAAAGGACCAATGATGCAATGATGTATACCTTTATTTAGCCAAAAGGAAATGGCCATAATTAATAAACCCAAGTCACTAAAATTACTCTAAAATTGTTACTTCAGAGACATTGAATGCTTTCCTTGTGAAATTCAGTTACTAAACACTAATGTAAAGGGATAGTTCACCTAAAATTGGACATTGTCACAACTGAATCACCCTCAATTTGTTCTAAAACCATACAACATTCCTCTGTGAAACTAAATGCTGGTTGTGCATTTAAATGCTATTACAGTAAATATGGACCGGAGCGTTTAAGCTTCAGAAAAGATGTAAAAGCAACATAAAAAATATCATAAAAGTGGTTTAACAAGTTGAGCCAAATAACTGAATTATGGAAGCCTGTTTCTGCCGCAGTTTTGAACTCACAATTCGGAGAAGAAAAATATATGTGAGAAAAGAAGTTACTTTACTTTCTTTTTTTCTTTTAAATCCCATGGCGGAAACAAGCTCCCATCCTGAATCAGTCTGATTTGTGAATGAATTGTTTAGTGGATCAACCAATTTATTTATGAAGCTTGAAAGCGCCAGTCTCAATTTCTACTAGTAGCTCTTTTCAACAATCCAGTTACAATAAAAAATTCTTATTCTGTGTGATGACAAAAAAAATTGTTTTTAAGTGAACTATTTCTTGAAGCTCAGCTAAAATGACCAAGTTACTTAATCCAGAGAGCCAGTGTGGTAAAACTATGGCTGTGGATTCGGCAGCAATTTTTCAGTGCATCATTGGTTCAAACATCTTGCATTGAACAACTTAAAATATTCAGTTTCAGCATTATACCCATCATACATTCCCCTGCTTGAAATCCATTTATCCAGCACAGCTGATGCTTCACACTGTAAGTGTGCCAGGAAGTTTAACTTAGGGTTGCTCTGTGTTTGTGTGTATCAAGTGTATGTTTATTAATAAAGAATGCTACAGCTCAAGTTCATTCATATGAACATTTGTCCTTGTATCAGCAGTTCATTACACAACAATCATTACATCAGCACTCTATGGCCAATAAAACACAGAAACAGGCAGCACACTTGTTTGCTTTTCTTTATTTTTTACCATTGTCCTAAAGTTTACATTGCAGCTTGAAGATAAAGACGTCTCAAAAGAGTCTCTCATTCGCTCGCGCAAACACGCACACGATATGTCGTCTCACATACAAATTGCCTCGGTTCCACAAAACATTTTCCACAAAAACATACAGTACGAAAATATAATTTCAAAAGCACTTTACAAAAGACTTGCAATACGATACATTCACTATATAGTATATCAAACTCCCTCCAAAATAAATGCATCTCAGTCACATTACTACATTGTAGGTGTGAGGAATCACACAGAGCCTATCCAATAAAATCATGTTTAACAGGTTCTAGTTTGCGTGTCAACGCTGAGACCAAATGACTCTGTAGCCAAAGAGAGGTACAAATGTGGTTACTGGTACAGCATCCAAAAATACACACATACAAACAGAACATGACACCGGATGAATTGGAAAATAACAGGACAGTGAGTCATCTACAATGAGTCACTCACAAACAGGCATCCAATACTTCCTTCATTCCCTAGCTCCAGTTTTTGGCATCGAAATTATAGTAACTACCCATTCATTCAACCTCAAGCCTTATTTTTCCAAGAAATCATGGCAACAGTCCAAGATATTAGTGTTTAAATACAGATCCTGCTCCAAATATATGGAAAACATGGAACAGTTTTGTCCATATCCAATTTCTATAATTGATATATAAATACCATGGTGTACATTTAAAGAACCATGGAAACACAATCTGTTACCATCATTGTACCATGAACAGCACCTTATTTTTCCAAGCTTCATATCTGGAGATTTGGCAGTGCCATTTTTGGTCCATGTTGTTTCAGTTGACCAACCCTAACCAAGAAAAACAGACTAGTGGATAGGAAAGCTTACTTGGTCCTTCTTTGCACCAAAGGTTTAAGCTCTTAGCAGTTGCTAAAGGCATTTTTACTTTTGTAAACCGTGGTATGCTTTATTTGGCCGACAACAGGACCGATGCAAAATCGTTCAAGAATTAAAGTTGAGAAAATATATTCAGGCGTAGCTATGCATCTGGCACTATCGAACTGTAATACTAGCAGTAACAATATAAAGTAATGGTATAATACTTTTGACAACAAAGATTGTAACAGTAAGACTACAAGCCAAGAGACAGCAGAGCAGCTAAGCGGTCGTGTCATGCTAGCAAGCCGTAGCCTATAATACAAGGCAAGCAGAGGGCTAACAAATACGTTTACACAAACACAACCAGTCAAAATGTGTCAAAAATAAACAACAGCAACGACCGAAATCCAGATCGTACGAGCTAAAACTGACAAAAAATACTGCAAGGCTGAGTACACAAAGAGAAGTTTAGGTCCTCTTTAAGGCTCCTCCGCTAACAGGCACCAAACGGATAGCCAGATGTGACCCGTTGTGTGTTTGGCAGATCATCCATGTTTCTTTTTCAGTCGGGGAAGAATAACTTGGCACTTCTGCACTGCTGGTATAACAGCAGGGGAACGGGGCTGAATAAATCTGCCCTTCTGTGTCTTTCTTTAAGCTGACGTTTCGAATGCGATTATTGTTGGCTTCAACAATAGTGTGTTTTCATTCAGGGATCATGTCAAATATTGCTCAGAGCTCAAATGCAACTAGACAGAAACCATGTCTACGTCATGTAACCGCTTGCAGTCGTCTGGAGAAGGCCACATGCAGAGAATTCAATTTCACACCGAAGGTGGTGCCTGCATGCCAGCCGCATGCAAAAGAAATCTGGAAAGGTAACTTTACACTGCGTAATGTCAGCCGTTTTGATATTCTGTGTGGAATGTTCTGGAACAAAGTGAGTGGAAGTGAGTTTTTCCTGTTTCCTGGTTTGTTTGTCTGAAAGTTGGCAGCTGTATTGTGACCTGAGATCAATGTCCTTCCAATTCAGACAATAAAAGACTGCTTCTCTACAAAGCAAATAAAAATATGAAGTGTAATTAAAAAAAGAAGTCCATAAAGATGAGAAAGTTCTTGTATAAAACATAATATAAATGTTCTGCAAAATATATAATGGAAAATAAAATGTTTGAATAATACAACTTAGCTACTAATATATATATATAAATGTACATATGATCCAGAAATGTAAATGAAAGGATGACTAGGTAAACTTGAAAATGATGGTGTGTGTATCACAGAGGTGGGTGGAAGTTGATGGTGTGATGTCTAAGGCCTTGAGAGGTTTTATAGCTTTTCCCACAGCGACACTTGAAGGGCTTTCTCACACGGATCTGCGTCCTGTGCCCGTTTTTAGCATGGTACTTAATACCATTCACATTCTGAAAGAGAAGTTAAAAGTGGGAATGAGGGAAAGTCAAAAGAACTTCCAGAAATAATTAAAAAAAAAAAAAAAAGTTATTGTAATTCACTGCAGTTTTTCCATATTTTGACAGGAAGAAATCATCCAAAGTGACCAACCAGGTTTTTTTTGTTTGTTTTTTTGTAGATGATACTGCAGTTATGCAGTATATTATTTTTATTATAAAATGTAAAAAAATCTTATAAAAATACCACAATAATACTTAATTATTTCATATATATATAAACAGAAATAAATATGAAAATATTTTGAGTTGTTAGTGCCATGCCTTGTATCTTTTCTTGCATCCTGGAACAGGGCACGCGAAGGGTTTCTCATCGCCCCCATTCATGCACATTGAGCTGAGGATGGACTCTGAGCTGATGGCACTTTCTGTAGTCCAGGACTCGTCGCTGTCAGAGTCTTCATACTCCACCTCCTCCTCATCACACTCACTGCCTGAGGCACACCAATAAAGTTAAACTCTTTAATTAGTCACTTATTTGCTTCATATATTAGCTGATGAAAGAACTAATGAGAACTGAGAAAGCAAATGTGCCCTTTGCTCCAATTATCCAGTGTTTCTTTTTTTTGCCATAGTTCAGGTTATGCTTAATATTTCTTGAAGAACTGCTGCTTATGCAGCACAGATTCAGTTGAATTCATCTGAAACTAACCGGCAGTCTGTTGTTTATGTTTCTGACTCTTGGCATATTTCTTAACACAGAACATACACTGATATAATGACAGGCTTATTTAAATGTTCATTAAAAGACAAGCACAGCTTAAAACAAACAGGAAATGGACGTCACCCAAGCTTGGATTTAAACCAATGGAAACTTTTCAGCACAGACACACACATTCAATTAGTGTGGCCTTAGGTTTAGGGGGGAACTAACTCTTGACAGCAAATGCAACAAACCAAAATTTAGAGGTTAATAAACCAGAAGATTTCAGACTTAATTATAACGAATTAAAAGACATGAGAAATCAGCAGCAGGTAAATTCTCCACGAGTATTACAAACATTCCTATCAAGTTAGAAATATTTCAAAGAATTGTTTTTCATATATAAATCTGTGTAATATCACATTCAAACTCCATTCACCTGTGGGTGTGCTGCTGCGGAAGGAGGATGAGGGTGTGATGGGAGGGGTGACGGGTGGAGTTAGGCTGCCGTTGCTGTGCCGTGGAGGCGTGGCCGTACTGTTACGCGATACACCTCCGGTGACTGATATAGCAATTTTGGGTTGGACCTTCTTCTTCTGAGTTTCTTGCTCTCTGCGTGCTGCTTCAGTCATGAACCTGAAGAAAAAAGAAACGCCAAACAAAAGGCCATGTTAATAGATTGATGTGCAGGTAATGATGCACCTGAGGACTATTGTTCTTGGAATGACAGTGGTTATACAAAATGGAAAAAGCTACAATTGGATAACAAAAATGTGTCAAATACAATTGTCAACCTTCTGTACTGATCTCCCAAGTGTATACTATTGTTACAGAAATTTCCCATTGCACGTTAGTTTAAAGTGGCTTGCATATATGTATTAGAGACTGTATGAATGCGTTGGTTACTGTTACGGTACTAAATCACCTTAGAGTGTCGGTTACTACAAGTGATTTCCAGTGATCAAGAGAGTAATGAAACAGGCAGTTGTATCTCAGCTTTATGAATTTACTCTTTGAGAAGTTGAGTATCAGGAGATCAACTCAATATACACACGCTCTCATAATTTAAAGAGTTCACATAGGTGCAAATAAAATGTACATATAAGGAGCATAGGCCTACGCAAATAATAACTGAAAACAAATAGTTACAACAGATTTAGACCTCAAGGATACACAATCTTGCAATTATGCAGAGAGAAACAATGATCACAATAGTCCTGGTTGGTTTTCACAGTCGCAGGAAACGTTCAGATGTCTGGTTAACTGTGAACTTGGGCATTGAGCTATAGTCTAAGGTCCACTGATGCACAATATTCGATGAGAATAAATGCAGAGGTCCATAAATGAATGTTTGTTACTGCAAATGGATCTTGTTCGTTGTGGTTGTTCAAATCCTCACGAAGCAAACTTCGGTGAGAGATTATTAACAGGA
Organism: Tor tambroides; assembly: GCA_021397915.2. Classification (NCBI taxonomy): domain Eukaryota; kingdom Metazoa; phylum Chordata; class Actinopteri; order Cypriniformes; family Cyprinidae; genus Tor; species Tor tambroides. The sequence continues at coordinate 7,589 of JAFVLL020017686.1, read as the reverse complement.
ATGCACCATCAGACGTCGATCAAGAACACAAACATTCTCCCTACAGTTCACAACGTGAAATCGCTGCAGGATGACCTCTTATTTCGGATTAATTCACGACTTTCATATGCCAGACAGCGGGACTGATTCTCTCCGTCATTACTGAACTTCAGCCACCTTCCTTCCGATGCTCGCGCATGATCTCTGCCTACTCAACTAAATAAATGACCAATCTGAATGCGGTATAGCCCTTTTAATATAAATAACATGAATTGAACATGGGCTTTTTTACAATATATGTGTGCGTTATAATACATTTTATATGTAAAAGTGTGTGTGTGTGTGTGTGTGTACACGTGTGTATGCATGTACTACCATTCAAAAGTTTAGGTTTGGTAAGATGTTATGTTTTTTTTTGTTTTTTTAAGTCTTTTATGCTCACCAAGGCTGCATTTATTTAAAAAAAATAAAATAAATTAAATACAGTATTATTCTTATAATGAAAATATAAATGAAAAAAAAAAGAAAAAAAAAAATCAATTTGTATAGTTTTTAAAACAATTTATTCCTGTAATGGCAAAACTGAGTTTTCAGCAGCCATTACTCCAGTCTTTAGTGTCACATGATCCTGAATGATGCTCAAGAAACATTTCTTATTATTATCAATGTTAAAAACATTTGTGCTGCTTAATATTTTTGTGGAAACTGTGATACATTTTTTCAGTATTTTTTTATGAACAGAAAGTTCAATAGAAAAGCATTTATTTGAATATTTTTAACATTAAAAATCTTCACTGTCAGATTTTTATGCATCCTTGCTGAACAAAACTTACTTGTTTAAAAAAAAAAATATGTATGTTACTGGCCCCAAACTTTGAATGGTAGTGCATTTATTCATATTTTTACCATGCAAATTAGTATATACATATTTCAGTATACCTATTAATGTAGCTCAGAGCAACATATGTAGGCTGCTGCAGCTCCTGCCTCTCCAGAACTCTGGGATCTGTGTCTGAGAGAGGAATAGAAAAAAAACAATCACATTAGACTGTAAAACACAGCATAAAGCTGAAGATAAAGATGTGCACATATAGGTCAAGGCAAAGGCTGTGTATGCTATATTACATAGGTGCTCACAGACAAAGCACCAGCTTGAAACAGTATTTTGCGCTTACTGTAAGTTTGTCAAACAAGTACCCCTAATGCCCCGCAGGCCCAACCCAACCACCACACTTTTTCCATTCTACTTGTGACAGCAGGCAGCTTCCACTGCCTGAGGCCACCAGGCAATGCTTCAAAGGTTCCTCTGTCAATCATGTGTGTGTGTGTGTGTGTGTGTGTGTGTGTGTGTGTGGTTATAGTCTGAATCATGGCCTGAGTCTGCCCTCATGTGGCAAAGAGTTCCATCTGATGACACTGATCAGGATTTATCTTATTTGTATACATTCAAAATGTTAGTTAACAAAGACATTATTTACCACACTGTATGTGTTTGAGAGAGAGAGAGAGAGAGAGAGAGAGAGAGAGAAAGAAAGAGAGAGAGAGTGTGTGTGAATTGTAGAATGTTAATTGCTGCTTAGAGCTCATTAAAACATAAATGGTGCACAGAAGACCTCACAAAGAGAAAAAAAAGACACTGCAGAGAGAGAGAGAGAGAGAGTGAGTGTGTGTGTGTGTGTGTGTGTGTGTGTGTATGTGTGTAGCTGGCACATTCTGCATGATTATTTTCAATGACCATGTGGAGAAAGTAGAGAAAGAAAAGCAGGTTTTTTGCATTCAAATGGGTCGCATTGCATGCGTGTGTGCAGTTATATTTGTGTATAACAGGCAGTGTATATAATAGGTCCCATATGTCTAAACGAGGAATTACTCCAAGCCATTAAAAGCATTCCACCATGTTCACTTAACCATTATTCTCCTTAAACATGGAGAAACGTCTACACGCTCACTTATTGCTTTGTAGATCCTGCCAGATCTCACATGCGAATACAAATCTTTGGCACTCTGTCACTTTTCACACAATCTGTAATAGCACAACTTGAATCCCAAAACACAAATGAATTGTAAAAACAGCACAGAGTAGCTACGTTTCCTTGATGTTCTTTAAGGAAACCAGTCTAGAGTGCTACCTGTCTGCTTCTGCCTTAATCTCATCAGAGTGCTTTTTGGTGACTGCACTGCATGGATTAGACCTTCCTCACCTCATAAAGAGGACACACACCCTCACACACACACACACACACACACACACACACACACACACACACACCCCCACCCCCACACACACGTGTGTATCTCAGGTGGTCCACTGAGGTGGTCTTCAGTGGTTTATTAGCGTTTCCAAATCTTTTTACCTGCAGGTGTGCACTTTCAAGTTTAAAAATACATTTTAACGCAACTGTGAAATGAAAAACAAATGAAAACTAATTTAACTAAATGGTTAAAATAAAATACAACAAACTGGAAATACTTATCCATAGACTATTAAAAGTTATATTACTGGTGTAGAAGTAGTTTCAGGCTTAGATTTTGCGTAATTTTAAGCTTGTTTTTTTTTCTTTCTCCATTTTACCTACACACCAGCATTTATGCATATTTATTTTATTTTATTCTATTTTATATTTATTTTCCCATAACCTTTTAATATAAGATACACAAATCAGAGTCACAAATTAACCTTTCTGGAGTTATCTACAATTGCAAAACATCACGATTTTATGTTCAGTTTGTTGAACATTAAGAGTTTAGTATGGACGCCTTTTTCCGACACGAAATAAAAAAATAGAAAAGTAATTGCGAATTCTAATCCCATACTTCTGGCTTCAAATTGTGCATTGCGAGAAAACAAAACTAAATTGAGTTTTATATCTAGCTTTATATCTAATTCAAACATTCTGACTCAGAATTGAGAGAGAGAAAAAAAAAAGTTCAAATTGTCTGATAAAAAGTCGCAATATCTTTTTATTATTATTTTTATTCTGGGGCAGAAAAAAGCTTCCACAGTTTAGAGAGCTACAATAAAGAGAAATTAAATATCTATCATTATTTACTCACCCTTATGAAGTTTCAAACTAGTATGACTTTCTTTCATGGAACATAAAAAGAGACTTTCTGAAGAATGTAATGAAAAAGAGTAACACAAACAATGAAAGCAGATGAGGATCCCAGAGTTGTCAAGATCTAAAAAATGTATATGAAGTATTGTAAAAAAGTAGTCCCTATGACTTTTGCATGATATTCCAAGTCTTATAAAGTCATGTGATAGATGTATTTAAGGAACATACTTCAAAATCTTACTTGCAGCCTTGGTTCACTTTCACTGCATTATATGAAAAAGAACAGTTTTTACTATTATTATCTTCTTGTGTGTTCCACGGAAAAAAGTAAGGCATACAGGTCTTGAAGAACATAGGGGTAAGAAAATGCTGACAGAATTTTCATTTCTGTAGGGTGAATCATTCCTTTAAATCTCAATAACTTCATACTAGTATTATGTGTGTAGGGGTGAAGTATAATTACGTGTGCCAGGTGCAGAACAGTGAAGGGAGGGCAGAGTTAATGTTTTCCAATTTTATGATTTCCCTTCACCTAGAAAATGGAGGCACACAAGGTCTTTCCACAGGAAAAGTAGCAAGGAAATACACAAGAAACACACACACACACACACACGAACACTTAACATTCAGTGCCTCTTAAACTGAATGCCCCAGAGTTAATTTTCACATTTAGCAAAATCATAAACTTCCAATAACAGCCGTCATAATTCAGTACAAACAACAACCATCCTTACGGCAGCAGGAACTATAGTTGAAAGCGCCACTTGTCCCAAGCAGTTGCAGTAATATTGCATTTTAATGGGCCATGACCAGTATTAAATCCCTATGAAATCTTTATGTAGGGCTAATAATACTAGACCCTCTGAGAGGACATTAAAGAACTTTCTCCCATAAACATGCCTTTTATTCACAGCAATATCATTAAATCCTCTGCCTATCAAACCTCACTGGGCTATTTACTGCTGTCCTGCACACTGATCTGGGATCAGGAGGATCTAAATTAGAGAGAAATGCATCCCTGTAAGAACATTTTGGAGAAGCTGGAAACTTTTTAGAGGCCTCTGAAACCACCAGAAGAGCAAATGTGCCACCCTGTGGTGGAATTCAGCACAAAAACCATCAGAAAGCAATATGTGTGTGTCCCTAGTGTGAGTCTGTGCATAAGTCAGAGGAGCCTGGCATGGAGCAGCGATGCAGGAATGCCGGGTTTGTTTTCCAGACGGCTAATTAAAAAGCAGGGGAGTGTTTTAATGCGTTGGAGAGCAGCAGGTCTCCGGATGGAGGGAAAAGGGGGGAGGGGAAGACAGGCGGGAAGGAGGGGATGGAGAGAACTCTAAACTAGGCTGTAATTACACTTCTCAGAGCTCAGCAGGATACGACGCACCAAACACTTCCGTATGTATACACAAACACAAGCTCAAGGACGAGCACACACATGAAAAGGGAAACAAAAACATAAGCATTCACACACACAAATGCACAAATTATGCACACCAGTATTTACAGACAAACACACACTGGGTTTTGGGTGGGACTAGGAAAGCCGGTATAATGGATTTTCCACTGGATCTCACTAATTGCCTCATAAAAAGGCCTGACGAGTCATTTAATGCAACTCTCTCTCTTATAAACACACACACACACAATTAAATCATAATGACCTCAACAGAGCTAAACAGAATTAACTAACTATAATTATCATTTCTTTAAATTAGTTTGTCACATTTCATAAACTATTATTGCAACTATTATTTCAGCTATATGTCCAAAATAATAATAATCTTTATATAAGTTCAGAAAATTATGAAGAACTACATATAGTTTAAATGTTCAACATAATATCACTCTGCAGATCAAAAACAGCCTAAACAGGAACAGTACTGAGGAATATAAAATGCAACACTTCCCTAATGATTATTCATTAACAATATCAACAAAACTTTAAAGCTATAAATGAGAATTGTATTATTAGCTATACTAGACCATTTTGGCCTCAGAGGAATAAAACTTGAGCATTTACAAAGCCTTTCAATACTTTTTGGTTTACATCTAAAAATCATCTACCACTTCCCTCACAGTCTACTAACTAGAGCAAACGGATATTTTGTAACAAGCCTGACATCTTCTGGTCACTGAAAGAAACTCGTTCAAGTAGCCTATCCAGTACACCGAATGCCTTATGGTTGTATATTTAAAATGACAACACTTAAGGTCCCAAAACGTATGCTAGGTTATCGAGAGAATTCCACATAGCGTTGATTTATTGTTTGGCTATAACTTAAATTGTTTAGTTCACATAAAAAGAGGGGTGTTTATGCTAACGGTGACCATTAAAACCGTTCCGACTGATGTTTTGTTACTTACCCCATTCAGTGTTTTAGTAAAACCTTTTTAGATATTTCACCAAAGTTTAATTTCATTTTATTGTTAGCTACGCTGTGTGCAGTGACGCAAAACGCAGACGAAGAGACTACAACAAACACAAACCGTAACAGAGTCGGTTTTCCATTGTTTAAAATTATGTCATTTGCTACCTATGACATGCAAATGCAATAGATAGGAAATGAAACGGGCATGTCTGAACAAATGTCCACTGCCACAACACTAAACAACAACCTACCTAAATACAGGACCGAATACCCGGAGGACCGACTATCCCGGGAGGGTATGACATCATGCAAAATTCCTTTCGGCCTAGGCAACTATAAACAGATATATCCAATGAACTTTCCTTTTAGTGTTTGTTTGCATGTATCTCTTTGTCACACTCATCCTGACGAATATAAAGAAGCACAGCTGTGTTTTGACTGAGTTCTGATACATGCGATCTGTCAAACGATTATAATATTTTATTCAGCTAGGGCCTATATGTCTAAATATATAATCTAGTCTTCTATACAGGGCAACATGACAGCTATTTCTTGGTACTATTTGATTACATAATGTAAATGTGCACAGATCTTATGACAGTCTGCAAACGTCTGTCCAGCGTGTCATGCGGTAAAAACACCACAATTTTACCACAAGGAGGCAATGTTACATAAGTTCATGTAACTTTATATTCACTCGAGAGTCAAAACAGACTGCATGCAAACTGTATCCCACAGATACAACCTGATCAATCTAAAGAACAATTAGGACAAGCAATATAATGTAATTTATGTTATTTTACAATGTCAACAGTTAATTTGATAACTGAAGAAATGAAAATGCATATATGCTATTCAGATGAAGTAGCTTTGATTATAAAAAAAAAAAATGAAATGAGAGAATCAGCATGCAATACAAAAAAAAAACATTATATGGAAGTAAAAAAGCAAGCGACAACATTGCAAAATCAAATTACAAGAATACACTTGGTGTAACAAAGAAACAGACTGACCAAACACCAACATGACATCTTAACATCTGAAATGATGTTGTTTGTTACATTGCAATAACGCACTATATTCTGGAAGTAATTGTGTAACCTCAATTGAGTAAACCTGCCTGTTTGCCTGAAGCATATTAGTGAACAGTATAAACAAAAGATTAAAATGTTCACAACTAGACACAACCTCCGTTATGTGCTATAGCATGAAGACTCTTTGAAAAGAAATGCATTTAATATTAGAAATAAAAATTAAAAATGCCCGGTACAATATACCAATAATATTTTTTGGTTATGGCTGATAACTTCTAAATGCACAATAATAATATTTAATTTAAAAATACTAATAAAACACACTGAAAATGAATGTCTAAAACTGATATGGTTCTGATATATAATGCAAAATGGGTCTAAATTTACCCATTTTTATTCAACTATTGCCTAAACAATGACCTGCCATCACCACCAGTTCATTTGTTACATGTGTGTACAATTTCTTAAAGCAATGAAAGAGAGGAAGAGTTGGAAACAATCATGGGATGTAATTCAGGAGATGTAGACAGAGTCAGTATCCTGCTCTATATGCCAGCTGCCTAAATTATAGGTTAAAATATATCCCTGTCAGGTTTTAACATTAATCTCCCATTGAAAACACTAATAGTGCAGAACAAACTAGTTGTAATTCAAGCATCTTCAATTTACACTATGAATTTTAACAATCATCTTCATGGCTGGCAAACTGCCAAACCAAGCCACTGCATGGGGTCTACACTCAATAGGATTATTATTGATTAGTAGTATTAATGATCTGCGTGGAGGGCTAAGAGGTCTTTCATTGTTGTGCTCATTAAAACAAGAGCTCTGAGGTCAAATCCCTCACCCCAACAGTCAGATCTGTGACTCATGAGGGAAATCAGGCTAGCTGATCTTTTATGAGGCTACAGCGACAGACACACAGGCTGGGGTGCGGGTGTGTTTCATTCTGACAGATGCCTTCCATTGTGACAGCTGCAGTCACTATGAAGAGAATCTGAGTGAAGCACTGCCATCAGAATAGATATGAGCAGCACAGTAAAACAATACATATCAGTTATAAACGTTCACACATTTCCATTACAGATCAGCAGTGCATACAAATATTCTCTTAAGTACACACAAACAGTCAGAGTAAGGTCAATACTGTA